>RCUC01168564.1:0-135169 GCA_003697995.1 Taxidea taxus jeffersonii
TGCCAGGCACTGTGCTAAGGGAAACACATTGCCTTATTCCCAGGTATCACCTAAGAATAATAAGAAATGGAGTAAGAATGTGAAGTAAATAGAAACTCTTGAGGAGTTAGGGGAATGCGGGCCCATGTAGGCTGGGACCAGCCAGGGAAGGTGGCCTTTAAAAGATGGTTTTACAACTCAACCTCAGCCTCACACCTGCTGTCTGCACTCCACTCACCCACTAGGGGTCCTGAAGTTCAGTGGTGGGGAAGGGGCATGGTTGGAGGCATGTGAGGGCTGTTCATATTTGACCTTCACTGGCTTCTGCTGGGCCTAGCAGCAGGAGTGTGTGTAGGATACTTGAGCACTGGAAGAGAGCCTCCCCCAGCTCCTCCAGTCTCCTGAGGACAACGATAAAATTCCTTTAATGGGACTAGTTTTCATTCTTTGATTCACTGCAAAAAAAAAAAAAAAAAAAAAAAGGCCTAAAATACAAATAACTTTAGAGAAGGTGAGAGGGTTACCTTCCATTTATAAGAAGAGATGGATGACTCAGGAAAGTTTTCTGGCAAGGAATGGGGAGGATGTCCAGGGATCCTATTCTGGCTGTCTGAGGAAAGTGGGGAGAAAGGGGGGTGCACAGTGGGCCGCTAAGAGTTCTGCTGACAAATCTGCCCTCAAAGCATAGCATAAGGTCCCAAAGTACCTACCCAGCTAGAGATAGGATGGTGGTTTGCAGCCTTATGTAGGAAGAAGCCAAGAAAGATGATGAGCAAAACAAAGTTCACACCCCTGTTGATGACAGCATGACTCTTGGAGCATAAAGCCTGGGGCAGGGCTCCAGGACAGGGCACCCTGGGAGAGCTGTTCTGTGCCCAGAAACATCCCGAGAGCTATACAAGCAGTGACCTGGTCACTTCCTCATCCAGGGGCCCTCTTTTCCCAAATTCATGATTTGAGAAGGAATTCTTTTCAAATGTTTTTGGAAATATATATGAAGTCTAACAAGACATTTGAAATATAGACATATGTGTATTAATAAAGCATTAAAAATACACATTGAAAAGAATAAAACATTAGGAAAGTGGGGCTGTCCAAGATAATTTCAGCATGTGTGGTTCTCAGATATATATCTGTACCCCAGGTCCCCTGCTTCCATGAAAAATGTAAATAACCAAAAAACTCTTGTTCTATTGCAGTAAACTCATTTCAGAATAACCCCTGTGGCTTAGTTCACCTTCCATTTCTCTTGGCAGTGCAAAAAGGAAGCTGGAAAGCAAGAGGGTGTGTGTGTGTGTGTGTGTGTGTGTGTGTGTGTGCGTGCGCTGGGGGTGTGGTAATTACCACCATACTGCAGATCCCTTTGTCGTGTTGAAGGTTGGCAAGGAAGGCTGGGAGACACCAGGACCCTCTCATCAATGGTGGGCAGATGGTGTGCTAACTGGAGAGCCAGTTGGAAGGGTAAAGGACACAGTAATCTCACGTAATCATTTGATTTAAACAAATGGTCAGTACTGGGGTCTCATGAAATGGAGGTGGGGGTGTCCCATCAGAAGGCAAAGAAGAGACCAGGCCCAGGGCAGGGAAGTCGCTGTCACCACTGAAAGCAGTCTGAATTTAACAGGAAGTGAGCTGTTGGGCCAGGGCTTCACAGCAGGACCTCTGTTTCCAGGGAGCAGGACAGAAGGTGGGGCAGAGGGTGGGGAGTAAAAGCAGGCTCAGGGGAGAAGGGAACTGCAGCTGTCTCTGTAGTGGGCTGCAGGAACATGCAGTGGGGTGACGAGCCAGAGCTGGAGTGCTCCCTGGACAGCTGGCCCAGAACAAGCAAAAGAGGTCCAATGCATGCCCCTTGGTACTCAGTGGTGAAGCTTTAGGTTGCGTGCAAGAATCTCAGTATCAGCAGGAGAATCCCAGGGGCTCTGGGGTGGTGGAGAATCTACGACTTGAGTAGCAGCTGTGGAACATGAAGGGTCGGCTCTGGGGCATCAAGAACCAAATTAAATTCCTGGGTTGTGGCCAAGGAGTTGGTACCACACGGGACAGCAGGCAGAGCTGAGAGCCACCAGAATGAGAATCCTTGTCTCGAGACATGATTGGTCTGGGAATGGGGCAGGAGTGCCAGCTCAGATACCTCAGCTGCCAGGATCTGAGGAAGACCGAGGAAGGCAGGGGCAGAGGGGTGTGAGGCAAAGCATAAACAGTTCCGTTCTTTCCAAATTCACTGCCCAGCTATGGAGTGCTACAGGCAGCAGCTGCCCAGGGATAGGAAGATGAGTAAGACATGGTCCTTACTCTTGAGAGGTCCGTGAATCTTCAGGGAAGACAGGCTGGGGAAAACTAGATTCCACTGCCTGAAGATGATTTGTCATATTCATGGTGCTTTTAATTATTATTTACTACCTGAAAGTAGCTATCACTTACATTTTACTCCACTGAGACGCGAGCTTAATCTCTCAAATCTAGTCAGCCACAGACTATTTCACTGAGGCACTGAACTTTTTTAACATTTCCATTCCTCCCACACCCTACCTCCCAAGATGCACATAAGTTGGAATTTCCTGTTAGTTGCCCATAAAATCAGCGGGCTACCTGGACCTGCTTTGGGTTGGCCATCAAGACAGTGGTGCTTCTGTCTGCTTTATTAGAGCTTTAACCCTCAATCACTGAAGAGAATCAGGAGTCTGTTTACCATTACTTCGGTAGTTTTAACTGAACGCCTGGTGTTAGGGGGCCATCTGAGAGTACGGTGGAGACCTGGCCAGGAGAGACTCTGGGCAAAGGTATTTGGGCCCAGGAGAGGAGGAGAGGCCCAGGGGTGGGGGGTTCTGTGTGGGAACAGACTCTTTCTGCAGACCATGACACCGATGTCTGAGCTACAGCTGCTTGAGAACCTGAGAGGAGGCCCACAATATCCTCAAGGAACCGGCACTGAAAGAAGCCCCCAATTTAAGTGGGCTCAGTTTTTTCTGGTTGACTCAAAACAGACCTGCCCTGATTTGCCAAAGATCATGCCACATCAGGGTTCACCTTGCTTTAAAGTGCCTCTTGGAAACAGTCATACTAATTAATTGGTTGCATGCTGCCTTCTCTCTTGGCTGAAGTCTTGGTTGTTCTTTCTTTAATCTTGAAAGAACATATTTTCGATTACTTTGATTAGGACTGGCCTAGGGGACTAGGAAGGACAGGATGGGTAAGAAAAGAAAGATTGATAAATTTCCTAGCTCATCCCCAAAGGTCTAAGTTTTGTTTGGAGTGGGAGTCACTTGAATGAGTTATGGGTGGGAGGAACACATGGTGGCAAGCCCCACTCTTATCCATCTTGCCCTCTATCAACGGCACCCCACGGATGGAAATGATAGGATGAACTGAAAGTTTCTCCTGCTGGAATCATCCTCAGCAAGACTGGAACAGCACCTCCTGTCCCCTCTAGAGGCCTCCTAGAGGTGTATTCTGAATGTGCCACAGCTTACCTCTCTCAAGATGTCATGGGTTTGAGGTGTCAACTTCTTGCTCGTATGTCGGCCAGTGTGTCTCCTGTGTGCGCATCCTTGCCTTTTATTTTCTGCTGAGTGATTTTCATCAACCTTTCACTGGTTGCCTGGTCCATGCTTACAAATCAACAAATCCCCTGCAGAATGAAAACAGTTGGGAAACCCTGAATGGGGAGGAGACAATGATGTTTGGAGCACACACAGCATGGAAACATTTGCTCTGCCTGGGAGGATTCCCTTAAGCTGTCCGAGGACTGGTGGCCCTTACACAGTGGGCTTTGGACACACCCACTATAATCAGGACACACTTGGCCTCAAAATGTGATGTATTGAATGAAATAAAAAGCACTTTGTACCCGGCTGGTTGAAGGCTGTCGTTGACAGGAATCAACCTTTGAAGGAAAAAAAAAATCCAGTAAAACAAGTGCCTCAAGGCAGAGCAGTTTAGTGTTTCTTGGCCTTTATCTTAGCCCACCTCACTTAAAGATATGTCTGTGCTTGGCTTGATCGATGACGTCCAGAGGTGTGTGGGGGAGGGTGCTTCCCTGAAGATGAGAGATGGCTGGTGGGACGTACAGGTAGAGAGAGGAAGGAGACAGAGATGGACTCCCAATGTGGGTCAGATAAGAGACAGGAGGACGGAGACTAGTTTATGAGAATTTTGCTCAGTTCAGCTGCACTTTGGTGAAACAAACTGGCTTATAATTGTGTCTCATTTGTGTTTCAATTGTGTTGACTTATAATTGTATTTCAACTGGTAATTCTTTGCAATTTTTTCTCTGGAGAGTTAGAAGATTTCAGAGTCATTTACTCTGGAATTTACTGTGATTTACTGTGGAATTTGTTCAGTGTGGCTATTCATGTATGCACATCACTTTGTGAAGTTCAAGAAGCCCCATTGCTTCTGTTTGCTTCCACGTTTCCCCCACCACATCATATTCTTCTCGTTTCCCATCCCTCTCCCCAGTCTTTTCTCACTCAGTAAACTACCTAACAGATGGGTATAATTAATACCTGTAAGCTATCAAAGGCAATGACTAGAGGTGAATTATCAAATTAGGGTCAACCAGGGTCTGGCAATGTATGAGAAGAACATCATGGTTCCTTGTTCAAGCAAAGCAGTAAAATTGGGACGCGTGGTGGTGCTTATTAGGCTGCACTCTTTTGTTAACGTTATCACACAAACAAGAGCTCCCTGCCTTGAATGAATGTCTGGTAACAAAATGAGCTGGACACATATGCTCACTCTGGAATGAGCAGTGGTTGGTGGACTTTTTAGTTGCGGTCTTCAACATGTCAGAGCAAGGCCTCTCAAAGGCCTTCCTGCTAGAGGGTTGCTCTAGCTCCCCGAATGGCAAGCTAGCTGCCAGAGTGTTGGTATAACCACAGCACTGGGAATCTGGTGTGGGCAAAAACCATATTTTCAGTGGCAGGGGTGGAGGAGGAAAGGGCAGGGAGAAATAAGGGGTGTTTCAGCACGAGGGAAGGGATAGAGTTGTTACAGGTAAAATTTCCTGGATAGTTGGATGTTGGTGACAGGGGCAAGAACAAGCCTTTCCCGAGCACCCAAGTGATACACCGTGTCTGGCTTTGCTCTTTAGGCAATTGTTGGAGAACTGGTGGGTGTACATATGGACAGGTGTATACCCCACAAAGCTGGCATAACATCTGGATGGGGGGGGCAAGATGTTTAGAGAAATTTTTGCTGAGCAGGGCTGTGATGATGTGCCAAAATGGAAGGATGATGTCTTAAGGAATGTGATGTCTTAAGGCCACTGCAAAGAGTAGGCAAGACCATAAGGGGAGAGGCGGGGGGGGGGGGGGGTAGGAGGGGTTATGACCGGGGAGGCAACTATAACCATGTGTCTTGAGGTCTTTTTGCCATTGACCCAGGCCTCTGTGTCTCAAGGTCTTAGCATGCCAGAGTCCCTGTGGACTACGATGAAGATTTTTTAGTCTAGAGAGGCACTCATGATTGCACAGGGGCAAGCTTGGTTGCCATACCTCTGGCCAGGCTGAGCAGCTGCCTCCTAGGACACACCCAGACCTTCTGCCCCTTCACCTCCTGCCTCCCAAAGGTACCCCAGAGGCCAGATTGAGGCAGTTGTGCTTTGCTGCCCTCACTGCCTAACCACTACTTTTTAATAGTAACAGCTGGGCTGGGTGGCTAGAGATGACTTTTCCAGGGCAGGCCTTTACCTGCTGCCCCTGTGCCCTGGCTTCTAAGAGTAGCTTTCTGCCTAACACACTAACACAGGGCATCTGGCAAGGTAATGTTGTTTGGGAAAAGCAAACTTGTTTAGTGCTGGTCAAGCTTCTACGAGGTTGCATGCAGAGGTTCTCCATGAGAGGACAGGGAGCACTTGAAGCAGCGTCTATCCCTATCTAGCAGGTCATGGTCCTCTATAAGCCTCTTCTGGGAATTTCCTGGAGAAATATGAACAGAGTTGCGGGCCACTACACTGGAACGTCCCAGGAT
This sequence comes from Taxidea taxus jeffersonii, assembly GCA_003697995.1. Classification (NCBI taxonomy): domain Eukaryota; kingdom Metazoa; phylum Chordata; class Mammalia; order Carnivora; family Mustelidae; genus Taxidea; species Taxidea taxus. The sequence continues at coordinate 5,950 of RCUC01168564.1, forward strand.
ACAAGTGGATTCTTCTTACCTCCTACCTAAAGAATGTCCTGTGTAAGCCTTTCTAGAAATGGGGTCTTGGCTTTTCCTGTAGGAGAGGAAAGTCCTGGAGGAACCACCGACCACTGGGCAGTAGGCAGTTGATGGCATCAGGATCTTTGTGTTCTCAGTTAGGAGTGGGTTTGGGACACTGGTTTCCCCAGCAAAACACACCAGCAGGAGCAGCCACTTCTGCAGAGAAGTGCTTAAGCCTAAGGGCTTAATGTCTCTCAGTGTATCATCTCCTGATGTCGAGGCAGGAGCCCACTGTTCTGAGTTCCCAGCTGCTCCCCCTAATTCCTGAAAATGGGAGATGGAGCTTGCATGGGTTGGGCAGCTTCCCAGCAGAGGTGGGGTCAGGGTGTGGAGACTCTCTGTTTCCATGTACCTGTGAGTAAGTAGTCTGCCATACAGAAGGACCCAAAATGACACCAGACCATATTCTTTTACAAACAGTTACATGCATGCAAAAAAAAAAAAAATCCTTTCAAGTCTTCAAAGTTGAGACATTTGCAGACAAGGCCTTTATGGATCCAAGCCTATTTCCTTCAGCCACACAGTGTAGACAACTGGGTAGATCCTTCACTGACAACGGCGATTCCCCACCTCCACCCAGGTAGGTGAAAGCCTGGAGCCTGCAAGGACTGGGATCCAGAATGGTGACTCCTGATAAGCAGGGGAGGTAAGGGAGCCTCATATCTGTGAGGTAGAAGCTAAGAATCCAAAGCAAATGGCCACAAGGCCAGGGAGAGCCAATTAGAGCCAAAATAGAAAGATTAGAATGAATGGGTAAGAAGAAGGGTGGGCTTTTATTTTTGGATTGAGGTGTAAAAAACAAAGGTCTATAGAACCTGCTCCTTTGGAGGGAACCAGGCACATGGAATAGAGGGTCAAGTAATAGCTCAACCCCCTCAGGCCTATCCCCTCTACTCTTTTTGTTCTTTGACTTAGAATTTAACAAAAACATTTGATTGTTCTAAGTGAAAAAGCCCTGTATAAAGTACTTGGCATCCGGGAAAGAAAAGCAAAGATGGGTTTTGCCTCACTGCCTCTTTCCCCCTCAGCCACCACCTCCTCTTTCTTATTGTTTCAACTAGCATTTCCTGAGGACCGACTATAAGTTTGGGCATTTCTATTTCTATTTCCTTTCTCCATCTGTAATTCCTCTCTCTCAGATCCCTTCCTTTTTTGCTTCCATTTCTCTCTCTCTCTCTCAAAAAAAAAAAAAAAATAGGCAATAAAGAGAAATCTGGGGGACTAGAAAGAATCTAAGGGAAAATGGAAGCCTAGTTAGCACACCTGAGTTCATTATGTGATGCTCAAGTGCTCTATGTCCATGTCACTTGCAGCTTGGGTTGAGGAGATTCAGCACTTCATTTCCTCCTGTAATGAACCTTCTACAAGCGTTAGCCCCTTTCCATTTGCACAGGCTGTAATTTTTTTTAACTGCCATTAATTGCTAAGTAAATCAAAGCTGGTTGTGGGTCTTACATCTACCCTGTAAATGAGTGATGAGATGATGCTCTTCTAGCAGAACTAGAGAGTGGCCGTGCCGGACCTCTCCACCGCCTGCCCCTGCATCTGCCCCAGCCCGCGGCCCTCTCTCCTCCTCTACCTGTACAGTGTTCATATCACAGTCAAACCCAATGACAAGCATTTTGGTGGCTGGTAAAGGGGAAAAAAACTCTAGGATCCCAGGTATTCTTTTTACCTCTTCTCTTGTTTTTTTAATTTGCTTGCTTCTCACCTAAGATGAGACCACAGAGAGCCGTGAAGGCTGGGAGGGGGAGAGGAGGGAAGTGGACAAGGGAGTTATGTTATGGAGTCGTACAGTAAAGGGTTGTGTCCAGCTTTATTTGGCTCCTAAACATCTGCCATCCTACCTACTAAGCTTGGAATATCCCACCATTCCTTTATAATGGAACTTAAAGGAATTTAAGGGTCTTTGATTCAAAAGTAGCGTCCTAAAATGCCAATGTCCTTAGGAGGGGTAACACCTGGGTGACAGTTTGAGGGGACAGGAGACAGGGGCTTTGTGAACAAAGCCACTCCAAAGAGGAAGAGGAAGAATGCCAAAGCCAAACCTTAGAGGCTTAACTAGTTGTATGTACTTCCATCTCCTGGCTAGTGCTGCATCTGACTAAGGGTGGGGGGAGGAGAGAAAAGGCAGATTTGTTTCTGAGCCCCCTCCCTGCAGCACACGCACACCTGAAGCACTGATGGTCGTTCAAACATGAAAACATTTAGCTGAAGGCTAACATCACCTCAGATTTCTACCCTACATTTTCCTAGTTTCCCTTTGGAAACGGCTCAAGTGGTTCCACAATTCCCACGTTTTCAGACTCCAAACTGTGCTCAAGTTTGCCTAGGACAGGCGTGTGTGTGTGTGTGTGTGTGTGTGTGCATGCATGTGTGCACACGTTTGTGTGTATGAATCTATATTCCCAGGATGCACTCAGGACGCCTACTGGGAGTCAAAGTTTCCGAGAGCCTCACAACGATGCGTCTCCTTCACAAGGAATCCGTAGCATTACTCTCTACCCATGCGAGCGTACGCACAGATCTTTTTTCCTCCTCATGGTTGGTTTTCTATTTGTGATTAGTAATTGGCTTCTCTTGGTACGTTACGATCTATTACAAAAGCCAAACGTTCAGAGGGCCAGCTGAAATGACAAAATTTGGTTATAATTTATGTTGGCCCCTCACATATATATTTTTTTTAATGATTTGGTCTCTAAGCAACTGATCTCTTAGCAACAAGAAGCACCTTTATAAAAGATGGCACACAAAGAGTGATTGCCAGAAAAGCCACCCGGTTCTTAAACAGCCGCGCATCATTAGCAAAACTCACCATCTTCAAGAGTCCAAAAACTAGAAGTGACCAGCAGACCCAGGTAACCTTGATATTTGCACATTTTCCTGAAAAAGAAAAAGAAAAAAAAAACTCATGCAACTATTGAAGAGAACAAAATTCTTTGAAATATGTGCATTTCTTTTGAGATCTTACTAGTTGGTTTTGGCTAACTTTTAATAGGATGTTCTATTAAATAACTGCTTCTTGATTTTGTTTTAGACAACTTGGACTAAATTTTGTGATCAGAAAACAGTTCACTCAAAATATTTCATTGACATGAGGATGGAAGGGCGGGGGGAAACAATCTATCCTTTTCAGAGTTTATTTCTGTAGGTTTTCATTTGAAGGGGGAAAAAATCCACATTGTGGCAAAAATAATGTGCAGAATGTCACCCTGAGTGGTATGCACTGCTGGGGTTATGTATATTCCCCCCAGGGTATTTCTAGACTGTTAAAATATTTAAAGAATAGCAAAATTATTTTACCTCCAAATTTAAGCCATTTAATACAGTTGTCAATTCCAGTAGCAAGTGATGTTCTTTTGTTGCAAATAACAAGGACTGGTTTTTCTCTCTCTCATAGCACAAAAGCAAGCATTTTTCTATTTGTTTTCATTGCCATTGGGAAAAGTTTCATTCTAAAGCTAAAAATAGGAGAAATTCCAGCCATCTGTGCCTTGTTTGATTTTTCAGGTACCCAGGAATTAAAGACTTAAATAAATGTCTTTCTAGAAAATTAGAGCTGGAGATGAAGAACAATTGTTTTTTCCATCTGTACCCCTTCGATTAAGACTGTGTAATTATGAACCCACTTGGGGTACTCATGGGGCATAAAAAGGGGATGCTTTGTGAAAGTGAAATAAAAATCTTCCTAATTGAGCTTAGCAACATTACACAGAGACATCACAGATCTAAACAAACAGACTTTAGAAAATTGCAGCTTTGATAAACCCAAGTTAGGATGGTGATACTTTGTTTTTTATGAGAATTGTGTGTGCCACTTATCTTTAAATTGAGAGGCTAGCTGAAATAAATCTTTAGAACCAGAGGGGACAGAGTCTACTGTCATCCTCTGAGAATCAGAAAATGGGATACTTTGTCTCAGACACAGAGCTTGGCAATGGGTCAGGGCATCTAGAATCGGGACAATCCCAGAAAAATCTGGGACTTATTAATGTTCTTGTGAGAAAAGGCTCCTTATCATCAGCACAATATGATTACACTTGTTTTAAAGGCTGCTTATGACTTGTATTTCTATTACCGCTAACAACCTGAGGCAGAGAGGATTTCTTTTTGTGATTGTTTTTGCTCAGAAGTTAGCAACTTGGGTATTTTAAGTTGAATTGCGGCAACTCTTTTTAAAGCAAAGTAATATGAAAGTACAGAGAAATGTATAGCTTTGTCACTTAGAGCTAACGATTTTATGTATTTATATTGTAGTGTGAACATTATTGTAGAAACATGTCTATAGCTTTAAGTTAAGGAACTTGGGTAAATAACAGTAAGATACTGCTTTTGTTGGCTGTGTCTGGATACATTTCCAGTTTTAGGTATACTATGGTCTCCTAAATATGAAGGGGTAATAAACAAAGATACAGTAACATATTACAAGTGACAGCTAAGTTGTTGTAGTGGTTCTTGAAGATTTTTCAAACTCTGTCCTTTGAGGTTCGAGTCATCTGTGTTTTGTCTATGCATAAGGAAACACAGAGGGCCAGGTGGACTGTAGAGCTTGTCATTTTGGCTGTCTTAATGAGCCGTCTGACTAATAAGATGGACAAACAATGGCAAGATTTGAAATCTGCAATGAAATACTCTGACTAGGCTGGCCATTATAAACTAAGCCAATGCATTCTGCTGTGTCGGGATTAGTTACTTCTGAGAAACACACACATACACATGAATGGTCTCAGTATAAATCCTAAAGCGGGAAATCAAAACAAACCTCTCTATTAGCAAAGGCTTCCTAGGAAAAAGGGGAATTTTAATTTCATGAATGAGAATTTTCATCATAATCGTTATTTGGTGTCTAAAAAATCCTAGACAAAGGCTCTTTGAGGGCTCTTTTCCTTCACACCTTGGCTAGGATTGGGTTGGTGGGGGTGAGGGCGTGTTGGGGGGAGGAGGGGTAGCAGCAGACACAACCACTCCCAAACATTCCTGAGGCATGGGAGATCTGTGAAGCAAATGAATCCGTTTACTTTGGACACCGTAATACCTGCATTGAAATGATTAGGCAGGAACTTGGTCAAGTACTACTTTTAACAGAAAAATTTTAGCCCTCCTGAAGGAATCACACTTGGGGTAATCTGGTCTTTCTCTAGTGAGAGGGAAGCAAAAAAAAAAAAAAAAACAACACACACACACAAAAACAAAACAAAACAAAAAACAAACTCTGGAGCAGCCATGTGGCCTAGGCACTTTGCAATGTGCAGTTCTGTTTAATCTTCACAACAGCTGTGCAAAGGCATCAGCATCTCCATTTTACACATGTGTAAACCAGGTTCAGCAGTTTGCTGATATGTTCCCTAAACAGTGAATGGGCACACTGGGCTCAAAACCCAGTGTCTGTTCTGACACCAACCCCCTCCTGCCTCCCCCCACCACCGTCTAGGTGCTTTCTTGTGCCACAATGGCACGAGCAATTATTTTAAGCAGACATTTAAATAGTCTCTGCAGTCTTAGTGAAGCAAAAACTGAGCAGTTGGGTTGGCAGTGGAGACTCAGGTAAATTTTCACAGACGAGACTTCTTACCCCCAGTTGCTGGCTGGGGGCGACTCCAATCCTGCATTTTCAATGTCTGCCACAGGCTATGAACTGGAGGTGGGCACTCGGCTGGGCTGTGGCCACGGTGGGCCCCGGGCGTGTCGCCATTCCTTGCCATGATGCACATCCCAAATGAAAATGAAGTGAGGTGTAGGGCTCTATGAGGGACACTTTCCTGTGAGGACAGAGCCTGAGACAGGGCTCTTTGGTGCATCCCACACATAACAGTTAGGGACTGCACAGGTGGAGAGGAAGCCAAACCAAGATCCCGAATGGGTCAAGGCCAAGTTAAAGTGGCCGGGGAAGAGGACCCGGGTGTGGCCAAAGCAGGGGGAGAGAGAAACGATGCTATAGAAAGTAGAGCTTTGCCCCAAGGACCTTGCTTCAAAGTTGCAGGACTGCAGAGCCCTGTCTCCTCTGGTTCTAAAGCCTCTGGCTTATGTTGTTGCCCCTCTTTAGGTTTCCCTAACAAAAGGATCAGTCTTAGATAATTTTAAAAACTTCCCTCAATCAGTTTTTGGGTAAAAGATTTGTAAAAGAGTTCAGCCATGACTAGCCCTGAAACAAAGCACCCTACACATTCCCATTTCTGTTGATCCTTATATCAATTGGCTCAGAGACCTAAACTATCTTGCCCAAAGCCATACAGTTTGTATAGATGGGACTCAAACTCGGGTCTTTTAATTAGAAACTCTTTGGCTCTCTCCTACATCTGGAAAATATGATGGTATATATGGGCACACATAGAGCCTGAGGTGTTATATGGATCAGGAAGGTTTGGAGCTGACAGTGGCATGACCTGCCTTGAACTTTGCATGATCATCAAGTGAACAGCAGGGGCAGCTCTTCACCGGCTACACTGGAGTCCTTCCCTGGAGAAGGGACTAATACACCAATAGGTAGAAGAGGCAAGCTCCCACTTCTTTTTCCAATCCCTCTCTGCTGGGGTATGCTTAGGCGTAATCCCTCCAACCATAAGTCAGAGGGCTGGTGCATAACTTAGGAAGTCTGAAAAGAATGAATAGTGATAGGTTCGATTTTTGTACAAAAATAATGATATGCTTTGTGCAAAAGCATCCCAAGTAATCCACATGCCTCTACTTCCCTGGGTTCTTGTCCTCAGTAAGACATGCATATACCTTCTTTGAGTTCCTGCCTTATGGTTGGCATATAGATGGCACATATCTACTATGACCAGTATAGGCTAAATCCCCCTCTTTGCAGAGTGCACAGAAAGTCTCCTCTCATCTGACATCCTTAGGTAGAAGAAGGGGGTTACTTGTTTCCTTCCTTTAAAAAAACCATCATTTTAAGTTTGGGAACTGACTTAAAAATTGCTTAATTTATACTTATCATTTTGGAGGTGAGGGGACTGAGTTGAATGATATGCCCAAGGTCTATGCAGCTAGTCATAATGAAGGATAGAGCTCTGTTCTCTTGACTGCCAGTCCAGTACTCTTTCCCCTGTATCATGATAAATGCTCATCCTAAGGGGGTGAGAGTACAAACTACTACCCCTAGTTTACAGATAGAAAAACTGAGGACATATTTCAGGTTAGGGACAAATGGCCACTTGAAGTATAAAAATTACTAAATCTATGAAACTCATTTAACAGATCTTAAGGATTAATAATTCTCATTCTCCTTGCTAGTTATAAATACACAAAGTTCAGTGTTACAGTGAACACAGTGAATGTTATTCATGCTGTTGATAATATTTCCTCCGCTACGTGAAAAGTAAAGATAGTCTCCAGGGAAGGGAAGGGAAGATAGTCTCCACTGTCAGTGAAGCCTGGCATCCAAACAGATTATGCATTTATGGAATCCCTTTAAAACATAAACCAGCATGTATTTGTATATCAGAATTGTTGCAGCCAAGTCCCACACCAGAAATTAACAGTAGTCCTGTTGGACCAAGATTATTACAACTCCCATGCTTGCAATTGATACTGCCTCAAAAGAAGACCCAGCAAAAATACACTAACATGCAAAAGCAATTGGGAGAAGTACACGGTTCTGACAATATTTCTAAAACATTAGTGGGAATGTGTGAACTCACATGCACAGCACCCTCTGCCCAGTTCTGTGCTAGGACCTTTACATAGGTTTTCTTATTTAATGTTCATGACTTCTGATATCAGTATTCTAAGCACAGTTTTGCAGATAAGGCAGTTGAAACTCTTTTGTATTTAAGGAACTTACTGAAGGAGGTGGGGGTAGCACCACAAAGTGGTGTTAATTTATCCAGCGTATGTTTACTGTACTTAAATGATGTGCCTGGCATTGTGCTGGGTGCTGGTGATATAAAGTTAAATAAGACATGGTCCTTGTCTTGAAGAAGCTCATTGCCTCATGATATTCATTTCCAGTTAATGTGGGAACTTCTGTTTACCAGAGCTTGCTTAATAGCAAATAAGATATTTACAAGCATAATCCTAAAAGATTTACCCTGGAACTTACATTTTGAAGGCTGGAAAGAGTTAGAGGAGAAGTCCTAGGATAGGAAAATAGAGGCCTCGAGTTTATAATGAGGGGGGAAATTTGAATATTGGCATTCAGGCAAAAGCAAGCAAGAGAGAATAAACAGGTCACATTAAGAGGACCAGCAGAGCCTGGGTTTCAGCTCTTGGCTGAAAAAATTCCACATGGAGCAATAGTATGAATAATGAAAGTGGTGATATGGGATGCTGATAGATGGATGACCTTAAACATCTGAAAAAGAGGTTCAGATTTAGTGAACAGAAAATAGGGCACCAATACAAAATCTGCTGGTGCAGGCTCCTGGCCATTGAATATGACTTGATTGTGGATACTTGTGACAAAAAGTGCCAGAGGGAAAGATTCTTGTCCATGTATTATTGACCCTGGTCAAGGGAGTCTACAGACTAGAAGGTCAGTATTTTGATATCCGTGACTCAATCAAAAGTGAACTGATGTGGCCCTGGCCTGGGCAACAGCTGCAGAGATAGAGCCCAACCCAAAACAGGCTGGAAGCAAACGATGGGTTAGGGTTGGTGGTTTAATGGGAGAAGTGAAGGAGGCAAGGAAACAAAAGGGTGGTGGAATCCCTAGAAATAGGAGAAATTAGGAATTAGCTACCTGTTTAGGTAGAACTATCATGAGCTTGTTTTTCAATGAGGTTTAGATAGATACTCTAAATATGCCCTTCCAAGGGGGGACATTTCTAACATTTCTAAGGAGAAATGTTAACTATGTCCCCCAAAGTACAAATCAGAGGACAGATGGAAGGTGACCAGAGACTTTAGAAGAGAACCAGAAGCAAACTGGGTCACCCAGGTCCAAGATTTTCTGTGCAAAGACAGCAGAGAAGTCAAAAATGCTTAGGCCTGCAGTCTGTCAGACGGGTGAGCAAGAGGTCCCAGATACCATCCAAAAGCATTGTGGGTGGAAGAGGAAGCTGGGAAACAAGATTGGGCGGTCGGCACCCTGGGGGCCTCCTGACCTGTAAGCTCATGTGCTAAATGAATGCCAAGCTGAGCCAGTCTAAAGTCGGAGCTTTCACAGCTGTCTGCCTCCATCGGCCTGGGAAATGGCCAGGTTGGGGCAGGAGGAAGGAGCATGAACTCTGGAGTCAGACAGATGCATTTTAATCTTAACTTCTGTAGACAGCAACCAACTCTGAGGCCATTTCAAGGAGATTTAATCTCTTATTTCTTCACCTTTAAGAGGGAATCATTTCTACTTATCTTACAAGGTATTTCTGTTTTCTTTTAAAGACTAAAATGGGATAAAACACCTATAAAATATTGGGAGAGACAGTGAATAAATACCCCCTTCTCTGGAACAGTGGATTGTTTAGCTATGTTACTCAGAGTCTTGGGGCTCTTCAGAAATTCCCCAGATCAGTTTTGAAGGTGGGGGTGGGTTCTCAGAAGGGAGACAGAAGCTGGTAAAAGGAGGAGCTCCAGCTACCCACACTTCACTCTTATTACAGCACTGGGGTCCTAACAAAATTTTATTTCAAAAGGAAGGGAGAGCAGAGACAAAACTACTGGCACTAGTATAGTAGCAAGGTTTCAGGATGCAAGACTAATACACAAAATTCAATTGTATTCTTAGGCATTATTAGCAATCAATTGGAAAATATTTTTTTTTAAATTCCAATGTAGTAGTCCCAAAAGACATAAAAATAGAGATGGCTAAGACCTCTACACTGAAAAGTACAAAACATTGTTGGGAGAAATTGAAGAATACCTAGTAAATGGCGAGATACATATATATGACATAAAGCTCAATACTGTTGAGGTAACAATTCTTCTCAGAGTGATTACAGAGTCAAGAAACTGCCAATTAAAATTCTGGAAGGCTTTCTTCTTTTTTACTTTTTTTTTTTTTTTGGTAGAATCTCATAAGCTGATTTCTAAAATTTATATAGCAATGTAAAGACCTAGAATAACAAAAGTTTGTCATTTAAGGACCTTTGAGAAGGTCAGACTTCTCACCAGGACTAGATTAGATATGCAAGAGATTTATAGGGGAAAATACTAGGAAGGATAAAAGAGGAGGGAGCAGGAACAGGTATGTAAGCAGTCAGAACCCAGGGCTAGTCTGATACCTGTGAAAGGAGAGAGGGAAGGAAGAATTGTATGGAGAGGGCTTGAGACCACACCGTAGTCCTGAGCAAGAGATTTGGACAGAAATGGAGAGTCCTGAAACAAAGATTTCTTGTTAGAAGAGTCTTGTCCTGCATGGGAAGAGCTAGCACTAGCACCCCCACTATACCTAGTCACTGGTTAGGAGCTACCCAGAAAAGTGGGCTTTCTGTGAACTTAGAACACTCCCAACAGCAGGTTGCTGATCAAGCAGGGACCCCGATGTGGGGGCTCCATTGCAGCACACTGGGATCATGTCCTGAGTGGAAGGCAGACCCTTAACTGACTGAGCCACCCAGGTGCCCCTATATTGCCAATTTTTAACAAAGATACCAAGGCAGTTCAAAAGGGAAAGGAAAGTCTTTTCAACAAATAGCACTAGATCAACTGGATATCTGAGGGGAGATCCCATCAACTCTTACCTTAATCATACAGAAAAATTAACTCAGCATGGATCAAGGACCTAAAAGTAAGATCTAAAACTATTAAACTTCTGTAAGAAAGCAAGAGAAAAATCTCTGTGACTGTGGAGCAGCAAGGTTTTCTTAGAACACACACAAAAGCATGAACCATTAGTAAAAGAAAAGCTTGACAATTGGGCTTCATCAAAAATTCAAAAATTTTGATCTATAATAGACATTAGGAAAATAAAGCAAACCACAAACTAGGAGATAATATCTGAAACACAAATCAGACAAAGAACCTGAATCCAGAATGCAGTTTATAAAAATCTCTTAAAATTCAGTAAGACACACCAATTTTTGTTTGTTTTTTAGAGAGGGGGGTGTGGGAAGGGCTAGAAAGAGGAGTAAAGAGAGAATCCTAAGCAGACGCGACGTGGGGCTTGATCCCACAAGACTGAGATCATGAGCTGAGCTGAAATCAGAGTCAGGACACTCACCCAACTGAGCCACCCAAGCGCCCCAAGACAAAGTGATTTTTTTTCTTTTTACTTTTTTTTTCAAAGATTTTATTTATTTGACAGAGATCACCAGTCGGCAGAGAGGCAGGCAGGGGGAGGGGGAGCAGGATCCCCGCTGAGCATAGAGCCCGATGCAGGGCTCAATCCCAGGACCCTGAGATCATGACCTGAGCCGAAGGCAGAGGCTCAACCCACTGAGCCACCCAGGCGCCCCAAGACAAACTGATTTTTTAAAAACAGGGAAAGTACTTGACCAGACACTTCACAAAAGAAGATATATGAATGGCTAGGAAACTACTAAAAAAATGTCCAAAATCATCAGAAAATCAGGCAACTGCAAATTAAGACCCCAATCAGATACATCTAGAATGGCTACAGTTAAAAGCCTGGCACGCACCAAGTGGTCGGTGAGAATGTGGAGCAACTGGAACTCTCATATATTACTATTGGTGGGAAAGTAGGGGTATGCAGATCGTTTGGCAGTTTCTTAAAAAGTTAAACCTGTATCTACAGTACATTGTTCTTGTATACTAGCATTCACAGTAGCCTTATAGGACACAGTGCAGACTGGGAAACAACCCAGGTGTCCATTAACAAGTGAGGGGATAAACTGTCGTTTGACTATGCAATAGAACTCCACTCAGCAGCATTAGGGGACACACCACTGATGAGCACAGCCGTGTGAATGGCTCTCAAAATCAGTGTACTAAGTGAAAGAAGCCAGAGAGAAAAGAGCATGGGTTGTAGGATACCCTACCATAAAAATCTAGAAAATGCAAGCTAATCAATAGTGACAGGAAGCAGATCCACAGCTGTTTGGGGGACAGGGCGCAGGAAGGGATAGACTCCCAAGGCAGATGAAAATGTTATCTTGGTTCTGGGGATGATTTCACAAGTGTGTACGTGTATGTTAAAATGCATCAGGCTGTACACTTTAAGTATTTGAGGGTTATTGTATGTCAATTATGCCTCATTAAAGTGGTTTTAAAGGGATGGAGGGAGATGGGGTCTGATGTAATGGACGCAAGACCCCCTGTACACTAAAACAGTTTGAACGGTGTTCTAGAAGAAACATAGGGAGCACTGAGTCTTCTACTTTGCTTTCCTCTTTGTCTGTTTTAATATGGACCTTCCCTCAGGCTGGGTGAGGGGAGTGGAGCCAGGCACAATGCCTGGTGCACACTGGGACCAGCCCTGGCATTCAAGCTCCCCTGAGCATGAGGAGGAGGAGCAGACAAGCCAGCTGCTTGGGCAGCTCATCAGCCAATGCAGTCACATAGGGCTCAGAATTCAGGAGGGCACCTACGAGTAGGCTTAATGCTCTGCAGTCAGAGGACGGAAGTTCTTAATCATTTTATCTTTGAATTTGTAAATGAAGTCCAATGGGATAGTGGATGTATGAGGAACCTGGACCCTTAGCTCATGCAGGGTCACCTCTTCTGTGGCTTCCCGGGGAATGGGTATAAGTTCTCCCATTGCCTGATCTTTCTCTTCCCTGCCCAGCCAACACTGTTGCCCTCTACCCGACAGTGGCCTGGGCATAAGAAGAATGGGGGGACTGGGTGCACAGCCAGGGGACTGAGTCACAGGATGGGGATCCCTTGGGCAACTGGGAGGGTCTGTATTTGCCCATAGAGTATCCCTGTGCCCGAAGTAGCACAACATTAAATGGCAAATGAAAGACACCATGACAGGTGGAAAGAAAGACTGTAAAAGAAAGAAAAAAAGTCCTTTTGCCTGCTTTCTGAACCAGGAAGGGGCTCTGCATTTTCATTTTGCACTGGGCCTTGCAAATTCTGTGGTCAGTCCTAGTTACAGAGCAGCCTGTTTGGGAACACTGCTCTCCTTCCCCAACCTGCCTGCCCAGGGGCTCCAGCTACTGATTGCCGCAAGGAGAGGAGCTGGACTGATTTCACTCCAGAAAGCATCCAGTGCCCGTCAGGGGAAAGATTTGGTTCTATTCACCCTGACCAGGAGTGACAGAGGCTGAAGCCCATGATGGAGAGTCTGGAATGTAGGGTAGACTTGCTCTCCAGAGTAGGAAGTATATCAGGGTAGAAACAAGGCAAGTCCTGCTCTCATTAGATTCTTCTGGTTACAGTCCTCCCTGTTCTTTGATTTCCTCTCTAGTGTGGAATAAGGGTGAAAGTCCCAATTTGTTGTTTTGAAGAAAGTAACCATGACAACAGCCAAGTTCACAGAGAGAGTAGTAAAATGCTTCAGGCTCACTTTCAATACCTTGCCTTTCCTTCCAGAATGAATGCTCCTAGTCAGACAATGACCCAGCCGCAACAAAAGACCAGACCTTAGAGAAATTCGTGTGCCTCGTCCATCCCAGATTAGTGGCCTGACCTCTTTGATCTGCCAGTTCTTTGCCTCCAGCTTTTTCCACATGGTCCAGGTCAGGTTTAGAAAGCTTATTCTAAAAGGTCAAGAGCAGATATGAGCTCTTTTTAGGAAACATGCTCTACAAATCTGTTAAAACTCATGGATTTAGAGGTAAAAATAAACTTGGAAGGTTCCATTAAATGAGTCAAGGCGTGCTAGGAACTTACTCTATGGGTTAGAGAAAGAACTGGCAGAAGCTTATCCACCTCCACCTGTGTGAGGAGGGAGGTGCTTTTCCTTCTACCTGGCAGGGTGGGGCCTCGCACCCAGCCTTTCTCGGAGGCAGGATAAAGCAGTATAATCTGCAAGGGTACTGGTGGGGAAGAGAGGAGGGCTGGCTCTTTACCACGGTCATGGATTAGCTGGGAGACCTTGGGTACATAGTTTAACCTCTTAGGATATGCCAACATTCGCCGTACTGTCGGCAAATATGCAAGTGCCCCTTAGTGAGAGGAAAGCGTTGTGCACATAATGTGATGTGTGAGAGCATTATCACAGAGTCATCTCTGCCCTTCTGAGCCTGACAGGGGAGGGTTGGGTCTGGCAGGTTTTTGTCCAGGAAAAAAGCTAAGTCTTCCTCAGCTGAGTCTGGGCTGCACATTGGGTCAGATTTACAGAGTGAACAGAGGCTTAGTGCACCTTGGCACAAAGGAAACTGACTCTTTCTTAGTGTTGGGGGAAACTAAGATTTGCTTTGTCTCTGAGGCTATAACTAGACTTATCAAGCCTGGTCATAGTCACTGACCTTGGCCTGGTGGCCATCAGGGTATGTGAAGCTCAGAGAGCTACAAAGTTTGGGCAGGTAATGATGAGGGAGGGTATAATAATCAGGGGGGAAAGTAAGGTGCCTGCCCCACCCAAAGGACCAACAGGCTGTGGCCACGGGGGAATGTGAGTCCAGTGTGGCCAGATCTCCTGAGTTTTTCCTCAACAGAGGCCTGAAACCTGAATTTTTAAAGTTTGAGATATTCAAAATTTTAAATGATGGCAGCAAAGCAAATTTAAAGCACAGCGTAAGACAAAATGAGAAGGTAAGCAGGGTGAGCGGGTTACAGATGGGAACTTCAGTTAAGGCAGGGAAATGCAACAGAAGATGGTCCTGTGCCCTGCTTTCTGCAGAGAGCCTTCTTCTCCAGGCTGCCTGGTTCCTGCATCAGCTTCTCCTTTTCCATCACTTTTACCTCCCCCAGGAGGAGATGTCATCTCTCTCTGGAAGGTGGAGATGAGAAGCCTTGCTCCTTTAAGTCGTGCTTTTCCCCAAAGCTGTGAATGTGGCCAGTCCTTGCCTACCCCTACAGGGCCTGGATTTTCAAACTCAAAAACCAGGAAAACGTTTTTCCCTCTGTGTCCTGCTTCCCTGAAGCAATGAAAAATCCTCAGCTGACTTAATAAGGAGAGGGCATAAAGAGTGATCCAGTAGCACTAGCTAGCCTGTCCCCCACCCCCCACCCCAGGGACTAGACCAGATGGAGGAACATCACACACACGATCTCAAGAGGCCCAGATGGGGGTGGTGTGCTTGGGAAGTTAGGACTAGTTTGGTATAGCTAGGTGGAGTGTAGGGCACATGGCAGGGGAGGAGACTGGAAAGGGAGGAAAATAGGGACTTAATGTAGAAAAAGTTGTTCATTGGCTCAGGTGTGATTACTTATGTTATTTTTGTAGAGTTATTTTGTAAAGTTGGTGACTAATCCTTCATCCCATTTGGTGTAATTTATCACCTATGCACTCTGAAATGACATAAATGGGCTTCCAAACCATGATTTGGTAAACCATGCCCATTATAATTTGGGTGGTCTTGACCTCTACAATGTATCCAGAGCTGCTACAGGTTGCACGGAGAGTATTAGGTAACCCAAGACTTGACTGAACAGTGTGCCAGAGCTGTTACTAAACTTTGCTGTTCTGGAACTGCTGTGTTTTCTGCCCTCCTCCCACTCCAGCTCCCATTCCCTGTTTCCCCAGGGTCCACCAACTCCTCTTCTTCCCCAGAGATCTTTCCAGCTCTGTCTCTGCACCATACTCAGGCTGACCCCTGAGGACCCTGTTTTCCCATCTGTCTGCTCAAGTAAAGGATGTGTTTGCACCATTAGGCTCCCAGTGCCCCATGTTTGGAGGTGGGGTTTGTGCCTTCCAGAGTGCTGCCTCTGGACAATTATTCCCTTTTTCTTTCTAAAGAGATGAAACCTGCTTGAGGTTTCACAGCATCTACCCACTCACTCTGTCTCCCCTAGTCACAGAAGCCTTTAGTCTCCTTCTACACGTTTTCCCCTCTACACCATCATCCAAAACAGCTAAATGTCCTTGTGACTGATGGAAGCAAGAACACCCTGGTTGCTGTGTTACCTGACACTTGCTCATTCTGTGACCATCTCCCTCCTTCCCAGCCACTCTCATGGGCACAGCTGGAATCTTGGCATCATTCCAATGTATACCTCCCCTGAAATCTCATTCTCTTGTCACCTCTTCCAGCTCGTTCGCTCAGGTGCCTTCACTGTGAGATCTTCATGCCAGTGGTCCCTCCACCTTCTCTGTCTGTGACCCTCCTTCTTTCTTCCTTCATATCTGCCTTAGAGGTAATTATTCTTCCCAGAGCGCCCTAAACAGATTACTGAGTGCATCATGCTCTTTCCAAAAGTCCCTGCCTGGCCAAGACCTGCAGAACAATCCATGCTTGTGCTAAGCAGATGAGCCTTACTGAAGAAAATGACCTGCCTGGACATTTTGTCATGGATCTCACTTCATTGAGTTCTCCAGCCTTGTTGGGCCCCTAGGCACTGGCCAGCAGTACTACTGTGCTTTTCTAGAAGCTCTCAAGCCACATTCACAATCACAATTTCATTTCCTCTTCTTGGAGCTTCATGCTTCCAACCCATTTATTCCCAGAGAAGAGGCCTGGCAGAAAACACTGGTCAGTTGTGTTTGTACCTGTCCTCTCCTCATACCTATATGACAACAGAGCACAGGTCTCCCCTCCAATCAAAATCTCATCTCCTCCTGCCTAAAGAAAGTCCTGCTCCATCATGATAGTCGCTCCCTTTTCCCACCCAAATATTCAATCTCTGCCTCACACCTGGATTTCACTTAAACATATGCTAGACTCCTCTATTACAGACAAAGCCAAGCAAACAAAACTTCCGTTAACTGAACACATCCCTCAGATTCTCACCTGATCTCTCTCCCCTCCATCCACAGCCAAGCTTTTAAATTTTTTTAACAGTTATGCACGGGCATTGTTTCCACTCTGTCTGCTCTTCTCCTTTCCAGTCTGGCTTCCTACCTCACCACTTGGCAGAAAGTGCTCTTGCTGAGGTCCCAGTAGCTTCCTTGCTTTGTCAATATAAACTTTGTCTTCATCTGACTTGACCTCCCTGCAACATTTGATATAGTTGACCATATCTTGCTCCTTGAAACACTCTCTCCTCTTGTTTTTGGTGATAAATGCTATTTCTTCCTTATACCTTCTGACTAGCCTTTCTTAGGATCTTTTGCCTATTCTTCCTCTCCCCAAATTCTGAATTTTTGAGTTCTTTGGGAGCTTCTCTCATTCATAGCACAGTGTCCCTAGGCAATTTCAGGTTCTCCCAACCCTCAAATACTATCTCCAACCTGGTTTAATCTTTCCTGAATCCTCACCTTTTCTACCACAGAACTGCAGTTAAGTACTTAGTTGAGTGATTATCTGTATATTGTTTGTGGGTTTCCCTTACTAGAACTGTAAGCTCCCTGAGGGTGGGCAATGCCTTCTTTGCTCACCACTTCTATGATACACTGGGGCCAGCTCAGGGACTGAGCTTCCCTGCTGACTGCTACTCGATGGGCCCCTGCTCTGCCTGCCAAAGGAGAAAGCATACATCTGCTTTCCTGGGA
Source organism: Taxidea taxus jeffersonii (assembly GCA_003697995.1). Classification (NCBI taxonomy): domain Eukaryota; kingdom Metazoa; phylum Chordata; class Mammalia; order Carnivora; family Mustelidae; genus Taxidea; species Taxidea taxus. The sequence continues at coordinate 23,390 of RCUC01168564.1, forward strand.
CGGTTGAACAGTTAGGACTTGTCACTGCAGTCTGTTGTCCAGATTCAGCCTACAGCTATCTTTTCTTTACTAAAGAACAGGGAGTCCAGATGTGTTCTTTTGTCAAGAGTGGGGGAATCTTGTATTAATAAAAGTAAACCTAGCACTGAGGAGTGGGGGAGGTCTTCAAGCTTTTAAACCGAGGAGTGACATGGTGGGTGCTGCATTTTGAAAAGCTGTCAGCAGGAAGGAGAAAGAATTGGCGGAAGGAGAGAAGAGGGGCAGGGGCATTTGTGTCTCTCTTCCAAAGGAGGGCTGGCAAGAGCCTTAGCTCACAGGCAGCATTAAGAAGAGAGAGGCAGGGGAGAGGCAAGACTTGCAGAGATAAAAGGGCAATTGGATATGGGGATAGGATGGTGGGCAGGGAGAGACTGCCCGAATCAGAGGACTTTAGGACTTTGCCCATCACCCACTTCAGCAAGCCTTTGCAGCCATGATGTTCTCTCTCCCTGGAAAGACCTGCCCCACACTTACTTCCTTGGAATCCTATTGCTCCTTGGTGAGCTCTATGAAGCCCTCCTTGGTTACCCCAGGGAGAATGACTCCCTCTCATTACCACATATATAACACAAGTGCTCTTATAGTTGACTGTATCAAGACATTTGTGCCATCTGTGATGAACTGCTAGTTCAAACTGGAACACTTGCCCCCCCCCAAATTAATAAGAGAAGCATATTTACTATCTTTATTTCCTTATAATTAACTAAAAATATCTCTTTTCTTATATCAAAGTTCTGAAGGGATATGCTAATAATGCTAATTACTCATTTCTTTGACAAGATTTATAAAAGGTCTTGGCTGATGCTGGCCACCCGCTCCTTACTTTGGTTTCAGAGTCAACAAGCTCTTAACTCTAGAATAGCCTGAGACACCATCTCTGAGCTTCTAAATGATGCTTGTATCCTGAAAACCCATGGTAATTGCTCTCCAGCTCAGCTGGTTCAAATCAACCTGTTTGTGAGCTATCTGTGTATGCTTTAGCAATGTAGCAAAGGGGCCAGATGTTTTTAATTACACTGGATGCATATTGTCACATGGTTTAACTCATATATGCTCTGGGTTGACTTACACAGATTTCCTCATAGTTAATGCTTCTCCTAAAATTTCTGAACATTCACCAAGGCTTCAGCAGTCCTTTAGGACCAATGCCTTCCATGAAAATGCTCAAAATATACCCAAGTTCGTGTCCTATACCATTGCCAAGAGCACTTTGACATCTAGTTTCCGCAGAATCCTAATGATCCCGCAACACCAGAAAGACTGTCTCTTTGTGAGATAGTTCCTGATTTCCATCTTCTTCCTCTGATCAGAGTCAATCCTTGCTGTTCCACTGTCATAATTTGCATACTCCTTTCCTGTGGAGTTTACACAGAAAGCCTTGCTATTTTTATTTGTATGCATGTCTTTCTCTCTAGCTGTATCCAAACCTCCTTAACAGCACAGACGGTATCCTTTTAGTCCTCCCTACCTGCCTTGCTTAATACCATGCCTTGCACTTAGTTGGAGTTCAGAGTTCTAGAAAAGTCAATGAATGAGTCATAAGCATAATTTGGGTCATTTTTTTCTGCAAAATGCATCACCTGTCTTTGCCCACATTGAAAATCCTCAGCCTCTTCTCAGCCCACTCCTACTGGCTTCCTATAGTTTCTCCCCATCTGTCTGGCATTTCCCTCTACCTCTAGAGAGCTTTCCAATCTGCTCCCTCTTTTGACTCATTTTTAAACTTTTTAATAGGGCTAGTTCCAGGGTTTAGCATTCTTCCATTTGGAGAACGTTCTACCACTCCTGGTTTCTCCAGCCCTAAGAACACAGCCCCCCACCCTACCTCCTTACCCATGGCAACTCTCAAGAAAACCTTATGAAGTTTCCCTTGGCAAAAGAGTTGGTTGTCTTAGAACCAAAAGAAGCTATTTTTCACCCCTAAAAATCTCCCTTGAAACTGAAGAACACAACGTGGTCTCTCTATGGGTAATTTCCTTATACCGTCTTTTCGTGCACATAGCCAAAATGTTTCCAGCTATCTCCAGTTATTCCTAAACTTAAGCATTTGCCAGAATCTGATCCTTGTGCAACACATTCACCATTATTTTTCATGCAATTTCTTTTTTCTTTCTTTCTCCCTTTCTCTTTTTCTTCCTTCCTTCCTTCCCCCCCTCCTTCCTTCCTTCTCTCCTTTCTTTTTTGCTTTGACTACTTGATAATTTGACAGATGTTTCAGGGGATTTGCAATGCTAAGCCTTAACTCTGCCTAGCATAATTCTCTGGGTGCGTGTACTAGAGATTCACGATCTCCTCTACTGATTACATCATCCTCTGGATGGTGAGAGGGCAGGGATCATTAGCTCCATTTTACAGATGTACAATCTGGGGCTAGGAGAGAGTTTTTGTGATTTTCCTAAACTGCCACGGCTTGTAAATCATGGTAGGGGCTGGGGGTAGAAGTTAGTTAAACTCACAGCATCCTAAGACTTTCCCACTTTCTCAAGCTTTTGTCAAATTTGTCGTGAGCAGCATTTGCTGTGGCCCACTTTGGTTCCTTGGACATTCAGTCATCTACTTAAGCTGGATGATCCCCCCCCACCTTAGTTTTTTCTATTTGAACTCTTCTAATTGGATAAATCAGACTTACATTTTAAAGAGAAAAACATTCTTATAGTCCTTTTTGTTTCTTGTAAATATTTGCAGCGATTTCAACAGAGCCTACCTTAGAATTCCAGGCCGCCAATACATAGATAGGTATTGAGCACTTCTTTCTTAGCCCTCCTGCTAGACACAAAGAGGACGGTGGGGAAGAAGTACAGGGGCAGGAGAAACTGGAATCCAGTCCAAGGTCCACTGAAGGGGAGCCTTTTCCAAAGTTTTCCTCCCATTTTTCTAGATCATACAAGTGTGCTGTAGAGGCTGATAGGGGTCCTGCTGGGAAGTGACTGGAGAGAGAGGCATGATAGTTTACAGTCTAACCTGAAAGTCGAGCCACATGCCTAAAAGCACCTGAGTTACACTGGGATAAAGACATTTTAGAAATGTCACAAGAACTGATGAGAAGAGAAGTTCACAAGTGCTGACCCTGGTCGTGGGCAATAAAGGAAGACACAGGTGGGAGAGGGGACTGGGGAGATCTGGAAAGCTTTGTGGAGAAGAAGCAGTGATTTGGCAAGCACACAATCCTAGCTATAAGGACAAACATAGTTCCATCCTCTGGCAGGGCTCTAGAGTCCTACTTAGTGCCTGCTCAAGGAGCCTCTGGTGCTTTGGAAGTAGGTAGCACATGTAACATTAGCTACCAGCACAGAGCAGAGGAGAGAGAAGAAAGCAAGAAGCAGTAGAGAGGATCAAAGTATGCTTCTGAGCTACACTGCCGGGATCTGAGTCCTGTTCTACTGCTCAGTAGCTTGGTGACCTTGGGCAAGCTGTTGCTAGTTTCTGGACTTCAGTATTAGTACCTAACTCCTAGAGTTGGTATAAGGATTAAGTGAGAATACTACCTACAAGGCGCTTTGCACAGTGCCTGGTGCACAGTAAGTGCTCAATAAGTGTTAGCTATTATTATTTACATTTACTGATGTATACATATATGTAGGCACAAAATGTCTGTTGTGATCCACAAGTGGGATTAGGACCCACAGATTGAGAGTTATAGTCTAAAAGATACCACAAAAGGGAAAGAGAGTTTGATCCTCATGTTGCTGCTGTTTTTGTATGGTGTAGCACTTTGGGAAAGTATTTGGAAGAACATATTGCAATGAGAATGGTGCTGTTTGAGACTGACCTCAGTGCCCTGGGCTCAGGCACTGAGGCACTTAGACAGTGTCTAAGAAGCTAGGGCCTGTTTGGATTTCCTCCCACTCTGGCATGGAGGCAAAGCTCCTGTTGGTCACCAACCCAAGAGCCAACATTCCTTTGAGTTCTGCACCCTTCCCAGCAGTGTTTGTGGTTCAGACCCTGGAGGTCATGGGAGACCAGCTCCATTGGTGAGGGAAATTTCCAGAGTGGCTCTCCTCACCTTCACAGAATCACTACCTGCTCTGCCCTTCTCTAGACTGAAGGCCACACAGAAGCTTGCTATTCCATCCAGCCCCAAGTTCTATACTTTGTGAAATCTGAACTCTTAGGCAAGTTACTTCAACTCTCTAAGCCACATATGTAAATGGATATAGGAGTAAAGTCTTTATGGGACTTGTTGTGAGGCTTGGATGTAGCAAAGTAAAGCTTGGTGCTCAATAAAATGTAACCATTATAATTATTGATAGCTGCAGTAACTGTAGTGTGATGCTGCAGGCAGAAGAAAGGGGGTGGCTGCTTCTGGAAGCATACTGAAGAATCACATATAATTAAGGTGATTATAAAATTTGTTACTAAACTGGAACACTTTTGAGAGTAAAGGGAATACTATTAATGGTGCAGGGACAATAGGCATAATTGGGAGTGTTTTGGGCAAACCAGTCCAGGAGTCTCTATCTACTGTCTACCCCTCACCTCCAATGCCAAGCTGTCTGACTATACATCTTTTCTCAAAACATAGCTCTTAGTTGAATATTTTTCTTCTTCTTAACATCTTTGTCTTTTGACAGGTATTTATCTTAACCATTAAGGTTGGCTACCACTTATTGGGGAATGAATATGTATTAGCCATTGTACTAGGTGCTTTAAATTAATGAGCTCTAAAATCCTCACCAACCACTATAGAAGGTAGGTGCTACCTCCATTACAAGGCTATGGAATCCGAGGCTCAGAGAGGTTAAGTAACTTGCCCAACCAAGGTTACAGGTCTATTAAATGGTATATTGGGGATTTACCACATAGGTCAAAGCCAGGCTTTTACTGGATCAGAATTTTTAGAGGTGAGCCCAGAATGACATATGCAGGGCTGTCATGCCCACCCCTCACCTGCTGGTCTGATGGGGTGAACGCCAAGGTAAATATCTTCCTCTCCTATAAATGCCAAATTTCCAAATTCTCAGGTCAGAGAACTGGGCTAAATAACCAGTGGCTTCTGTCTTGATTTTCACAGAAATGGGAGCTTCATAAATATAGGTTCTTGAACCTACTCCTGGATTCTTTGTAAATGGAATCTTGTGTAGTTTTCATAAGACCTAAAGATTGTACAGCTAAGCTGGCAGCAGATTTTATCTTTATTTTTTCCATTTTAAGATCCCTAGTCGGGGGGGCAGGGGACAGAGGGCAGTATCTCTAAGCTCAGTGCTTTTTTTGATAAGCTGTACAGAAACATTTCTTTCAGGAATGCCTACTTTGGATTCTTCCACAGTGATATAGGTACACTGCCTTACCCAGTAAGTATCTCTTGGTGGAAAGATATTAACTCTGAATGTCTGGTTCTATATGAGCAAAATTAGGGCTCCCATAAATCGAGGGAATAATACTCAGGATTTGGCTGAACTATTGGAGCCACTTCATCCTTTCTGGGGTGATAATTTTCAGGATGGTTCCCACCATGTGAGGAAAGAAATGCTTCTTGTAGCACTGGCAGGAGTGTGGAAAGAGCTCTTTGGCAAACACCTTACTCATCCATCATTACAGAGCCTGTCACCTTCAGGATGCTTTCCAGACGTACTCTCTGCCTACGTCATGTCCAAGCAAGGGGGTAGTTTTCCTCTGTACCCCTTGGCCAGTTTCTTAGGACCTTTATTAGCAGCTTCCATGTAGAACTTGGGATCAATAGCAGGCAAGTCACAACTTTTGTCTCAGCTAAACTTAGGCCTCAGGGACTGTTTCCATTCATGGGGTTAAAGGCTTTCAAACTTTTCCTGAGGCGTGGAAAGACCAAAAAGCCTCCCTCCCCATTCACTTGTAAGCATAACAAACTGAAAATGAAATTTCTTTTCAAAATACTCTGTTGAGTAAAGATTCCTTTGAATTACTTTAACTGGGTTTTTGTGGGAGACAGGGATCCCTCATTGTGCCCCAGGTCATTAGTGACTTTAATGAGAAATGGTGGAAATCAATTCAGGCGAGTGCACCTGCTCATGGGGCCAGCCCCCCATCTCACTCCCCCAACGAGGCAGGAAACCATGTAAGAACTTACAGCCCACCTGTTCCAGAGACCCTCCACACAAATAAGGTCTGCCTCCAATTACTGGAATAGTGTCTGCATAATTTGGAAAGAAGTTTTCCTACTTTTGGTAAGAGTGTTTTCTTCTTAACTACCAGAGCCTTTATACACACTGTTCCCTCTCCCTGGAATAAGTCACCCCTTTGCCATTCCTTCTCCTGGAAAATACTATCTTTCAGATTGAGCTTGAGTAGGCACCTGACCTCATCTGGGGAATCTGGAAGGGGTTTTCTGTTACATACTCCTATAGGACCATGCATGCTCTCTCTGATAAAACTTATCTCAATGTTATGCTTACCAGTTCAAGGCCTGCCTTCACTACTAGGTCATGAGCTCTAGGGACAGGGCCTGTCAACCATGTTCCTCAGGTGCCCATCACCTGGTATAGTACCTAGAACAGAATGCCCTTGGTGAAGGAGTAGACTCCTTGAGAGAACATGTCTGGTTAACTGGCTATGGCATTTCAGAGCCTTGCAGGGATCCCTGGAATGCTTACCTGAGGGTTTCTCTCTTTCAAGGAACTTTATAGATTCTTCATTTCTGCTTTGCTTCTGAACTCCCAAGACAGAAGGAGCATCAGGCAAAATCATGCTTGCCATTTGTACTCTATCACAGTGTATGTAGATATTTCATCTAAGTTATCTCAAGGCAAAGAAGACTCTATTATCCCCATTTTACTGGGAAGGAAACTGAAGGCTCAGATGGGTTTAGTAACTTGCCTCAAGTCACACAGTATGGGGCTGTAAAGTAAATTATTCTCCATTATGACAAACAACATAGAATGTCCTAAAAACTGTAACAATGCTGATTATGTCTCACTTCCAAGTTCTAGCTGGTCACAGATCATTCAGGGCCTTGTGCAAACTGTTTCTAACACTTATGAGGGATTCACCCATTGCCTTTTTCCAAGTTTACCCTGCATTAGAGAAATGTTGATCATTTTACTAGAATTCTCGTGCCTGGTCAAAATCTCCCATGTTCTCTATTCCACCCACTCTGGGAGAAGCCATTTTTATGTGTGTGCATTTCTGCTTGTTTCTTTTCCCTCCAGCTGGGTCACAGACCTCCATGTCTAACCTATATTTGCTCTCCTGGGTCTCCTGAGTATATCACTCCTTGTCCTTGATCCCCTGCTGCCTCCTCTGTTTACCATATCCAACTCTGGACCCTCCGTGGATGAAGCCTAGAGCACCTCTGAAATCAACAACGCTGTCTTATTGTCACAGGGTCTGGCCTCAGAGCCACAGGACTGATGAGTAACTATTAGATCAGACATTACAGGACCAAGCAGATGACACTCCTATGCAGCCTACTCACTCCTTTCAATGACAGAAACCAACACATCTCCAGAGTCACTTTTTGGAATTGCTTTCAGAAGTCTGTGACACTTGTAATCTCCTGATTAAACTCCTGGTTCAAGACGGTAGGTGAAGCACACATTACAGCCTTTTTTTGTCACCCCAAATCTCTGGAATTGATAGAAAAAATATTTTAAAACCTACAACTGAACTCTTTTCTTTTCTTTTTTTTTTTTTTAAGATTTTATTTATTTGTTAGAGAGAGAGAGAGCACAGGCAGACAGAGAGGCAGGCAGAGGCAGAGGGAGAAGCAGGTTCCCCGCCCAGCAAGGAGCCCAATGCGGGACTCGATCCCAGAACGCTGGGATCATGACCTGAGCCGAAGGCAGCTGCTTAACCAACTGAGCCACCCAGGCGTCCCTACAACTGAACTCTTAAAGAAGGAAGCTCTCCTTGGGCCAGGAATTCTGAAAGTATAAAAACTGACAGGATTGACCTGATAGAGGAAACAAATCAACATACACACTGAAAAGTATCTCTATAAAGGAAAGACAAAACTGGGACTCCCGATGTGGAGAAAGTAGATTTATGAGAGCAGAAGGAAACTAGGGGCAACAAGCAGATTGAGCAATTGGCTCAGGAGTTCCTGAATATCTCCTTCCCCCTTATCAAGCAGTAGCTGAGGTAGGGACTCTTCCCAAAGGAGCTATTGGCACAGAGGGCTGGAGCTGGAGGTGCAGGGTATACCCAAGCCCAGAAGCCTAACGCTAAGATATTGACTAGTGGCACGTTTCACCTCTTTCTCACTCTTCCTGTAAACAGATTGGAATACAAACTGCACCAGAACGTCCTGTCTCTTCTCTCCCTCCCCCAAAAGGTGGACAAACAGAGGCAGCCAGATGCCTTACGGGGAATTTCAGCCACAAAAATGAACACATAATTGACTCACCAAAATCTGATGAATGCCAACACCATAGGAGGAAGTCACAAACTATAAACAGAAGAGTTTGCACCTGAGGAAACGGACTTACTGGTCAATGAAAACAGGGCCCTATAATACACTGAATAACAACCTCAGAGATATCAGCAGATATTGCCATCCACAAAGAAATTAATATTTAATGGACATTAATAATTTGATTTTTGAAATGGAAATCTGAATGGATAGACTGAAAGCCAAATAACAGTTGAAGAGCTGGGAGATTCAATCAAGAAATTATCTCAGAATGCAGCACAAAGAGGTAAAAGAGATGGGAAATATAAAAAGAGCAGGTAAGAAACATGAAGAATGGATCCATAGGGCTAAATATTTGTCTAACTGGTATTCTAGGAAGCAAAAATACTGAGAATGGAGGAGAGACAACAATCAAAGAAATATTAGCCAAGAATTTGCCAGAACTGAGGGAGGATTGCCTGAATTTTCCTACACATATCTCAAGGGGCCAATTCTTCATTCACCAATGATAGACGTGATTTGGGAAGCCATAAAAGGTCATTTGAAGCCATGCATGGTGGAACAAATGGATGATCAAACCCAGTGCTTGTTGACAATGAGCTGTAAGTGAAATTAGATATGAATTTAAAACATTTTTGCAAGGCTCACAAATTGGTACTGAGGATGCCTGCACCCACACAGGTAGTTTAGTCGAATTTTCTGTTCCTTCAAACTGTCCCCTAGTTTCCTAGCACAGGAGTACATGAACAAGCTAGAAGCCAGGGAGTCAGCTAAGAGAATCCTGCCTCTCCTATGCCCTCCCTCATCATCCCCACCCCCGCTTAGAGCTCCCCCAGTAGATAGTAATGCTTCCCAATATGGATCCAGCTTCTTCAGTCTCATTATCCCCAACCACCCTACTCATTCAGCCTCCAAGCACTTAAAAAACCCTGTCTTCTTACTGTTAAAACTCCAGCCACATTTAAAGGCCTAGAACAAGTCTCACCATTCACGCAAAGCCTTCTTTGGCCACATCTCTGTGCTAATATCTCTTTGTACTTGTCAACAGTGTCATGCTTATTAGTTTTCTTCTCCTACTAGACTGCAGGCTCCCAGAGAGCTGAGAGAGTGCCAAACATTTCTTTTGTGCCCTCCAAAAAACTGTTCCAGGCACCTGTTAAAATCAAAATATCCCTAGGAGGGAGAACAAGTTGAAAGATTAGCCCCTGGAGACCAATTATTTTGGTGAGATGATTTCTTATGACTGGGGAGAAGAAAGTGGGTGGGTACAAAATGTGGGCAAATGACACAGAAAAGGAAGTCTGGGTGAGGAAGGGCACTGGAGGCAAACATCAATTATTCTGCAACTCTGCAATTCTGTCCAGGCCACCTCAGCCTCTCTCACATGATCCCCAATTGCACCATGACAAAAGGGTCATAGAATCATTGACCTCCAGACCACCCACCAATGGGGCTTATGGTGCCCAAGGGAGGTGTAATGACCTGCCCCAAAGCACATATTTCTTTGGTGACCCCAGGACACTATTCCAGTCCAGAGACTGCTCCTTCTAGCTATTCCTAGGACTGTTCCTAATGGCCTATATTTTTGCTGGACACTGAAGACTAATAACATTTATTGAACTCTTACTACATGGTAGAGACACTAACAAGGTCTCAACATGCTATATCTCTTTCCTTATAGTTACCACATCAAGAAACACTATTTCTCCCTTTTTTTCTGCTGAAGAAACTGAGGCAGAGATGTAGCAGTGAACATAGTGATGGGCATCTATCTGAACACAGGAAAACTAATGGCATGGGGAGGGATGTAGGAACAGCTTTGAGTTTCCCCTGTCAATTCTTTTCTCATTCTCTTAAGTTGCAATGCATTTCCTTCAATTTGATACCTTGAAAATAATGCTCCTCCTTCAAAGCCTGCTCTTTAAACCACAGCCAACCTTCCCACGATAATCAGTTTCTCTTGTCTTCCTAAGGATGCCCCTGGTTAAACTTGTAATTTGACTTACAGGAATGGTAATACAGGTGGCTCTGTATTGTCTAAATTAACTCCTTGAGGGCACGGACCTCATTTTGTTCATTGCTGTATTCCTAGAGCCTAGAATAGTGCATAGGATGTTGTAGATACGAAACTTGGGGAGTGAGCACAGTAGTCGGCATGCATGTGTGTTCTCCCATGAGATGGGACCTTCCGTGGTGGAAGTCCACAGATCCTATGAGCCTTGATGCCTACCAAGGTTTAAAGTACAGCCATAAACAGTGTCAGTGAGAGGTAAGCCACAGCTGGGATTTCAGGGTTATCAGACATTCTCCTGTTAATTTTTTCTCACCAGTTCCACTGGCTGCTTCATCTACCACCTTATTAAGTTTTCACCTGTAGATTTAGGGTCCAGAAGAAATGTAAAATTCCCAAAGGAAATTTCATTCACTTACAATCTGAAAATCACACTCTACTGGTCAGTGAAGGTGGTTTCGATGTGGAAAGGGCCTCTGGGATATTGGGAAACTGAGGTGGAAAGTGAAGAAAGGAACTGGCCCCGGAGGTGGTTAATTTGAAGTATGTGAATGGGCCTCAGGGGATCCAGAACCCAGAACTGTATTCAAAAGCACTGCATATTGATTCCTGAGAGTGTTTCCCAGACTGCAGTTCTATACATTCTTTCATTTGGTTCTCAGAATGGGCCTGGGGCTTTAAGGGGAATGAAAAGAGCTACAGCACCCCAGCTTCCCTGACACTCCAGTTCTTCTCTGAACACTTGAGCCGATGAGCACCCCTGGCTGGCCTAAGGCAATGATACACAAGGAAAAAAAAATCAAGGAAGATGAAGAGAGAGCCAGGAGGGGAAGCTAAGATAAAGGGTAAGAATTCTAGGAATCAGACATAGAACTAGAAAAGGTCATATGGCCCAATCCCTGTGTTTTAGAGATAAGGAAAGGAGGTCCAGAGGGGTTAAGTAACGTGAGCTCTTGGGGTCAGCCAGTGGCTCCCTTGTCAGAGACTGGCCCTGCTCTAGGCCATCTCTCTGGCCTAATATGCTCAACAACAGATAAGCTCACAAGGAAAGGCCAGCCGCTGTTATCTGACTGTTTGTGTGGTAGCTGTGGGCCCTGCATTGCTGAAACTTGGCATGTGCAAGCACAGATAGGATATGGAAAACCTTCCCTTGCGGGTGTGTGAGTACATCATGTTTTAACAACCCAGGCCCCAAAGTTTAACCAGCTAACCATTCACGTCACTGACATTTACTGAGCACTTATTAGGCACAAGGCACTCATGTAGCCTCCATAGGTGCCACAGAGAGGAGAAAGATGTGACTGTTAGCCCTAGAGGAACTTATGCTATGGTAATGACAAAAGACATCCCACTGCAGAGGCAGCTGGGTGTTCTATACAGGAGGCGGCTTCGTTATTGCCCTTAGAAGAGCTTATCACATCCAGGTAGGTAAGCTAAAGCAGGGCCACTTGGGACCTCAGTGTAGTAAATCTTGGACACCAAGGCTGAGGGAGGGCTCTGGATCTTGCCACAAGAAAGAGGTTCTCTCTCAGGCCTCTCCAGCTGGTGGCATCAGGCTACCCTAGGCAGTCCCACTTGGGGACCTGGCATAGTTGCTCCCAGAGTCCTGGAGTCCCACAACTCCATGTGCCATAGAGAATTTGAGCCTGAGGAGCACCAGCCAACACCACTGGTGCTGGCTCTGGAGGTTTCACTTTAACCCTTGTCTCCATGTCCTAAGGTAGAATTGGTTTCCTCAGCCAGGGCTCAGGGAGGCTTGGGAAACAAACAAGCTCACAGAGCTGGTCAGCCACTGAGACTTGAACTCAGGCTCCCACTCCAAACCTTCCTGTGATATGTGTCACTTCTGCTTTTTCTCTCTTCAGGTTAAAAGCCAAGATTAGGTTGAAAAACTCCACTACCTGCTCCCTCAGAGACCAGACAACATGCTGGGTCTCGTAAAACTGAACAGAAAAGTAAAGGGGGAGAAAACATCTTAGAGAAATGGCTGTTGCTGTGGAGATGATACCGAGCCCAGCCCTTTCTGTCCCCTCCATGAGACAGGTCCTAGTGAGAAAAAAAGTATGGGTTGGTGGGAGGCAGCCCCTGTACAAGAGGGTCTGAGGGCCTCATGGTGGGCCTCTGGTTCCACAATACCCACACCCTGTCTACTGGCCTGAAAAGCTTTTTTAATGTCAAGATCTAGAAGGTTTGGCCAAGGATCTCTGATGTCTATGTTTTAAAACATATGGAGGAGATATCAGATATAGCCCATTGGGAAGACAATGGATTAGGTATCTGAGGGACAAGGGGGTACCCTCAGAGGGGCAAAGATGAAAGCTAAGGTAACAGAGCAGCCAGGCCTACTGGTAGTTGGCCAGTAAGCTCTTGCAAAGAAAGGAGCATTTCCACAAACATGCACTGAAGTCATGGGACCCACCACCCATGTGCATGTGGGTAAAAGTTTTCCACTCTTAAGGGACCACTGACAAGTGGATCTTTACTTCCCTGGACCTCAGGTGGTTGGTTCATTTTTCAAGAGAGAACTGTACTATTGGAAGAGCTCAGAGTTTCTTTCCAGCCGTGTTTCCTTGATGTAGCAGTTCATGGGCAGCTCTGCCAGTCATCCTAGAGACTTGCCATCCTCCCACCAGGCCCTGGCTTAACACCACCTTCCTTGGAACTTGCCTTATGCCTCTCATGTCTGAATATAGCATCTTGCTCAGACAATATCTTTAATAAATGCTTGTTTAATGAAAGCATGATTCTTGAGTTATAGAGTGACTTGGCAGTCAAAAGCAAGAATGTCCCAGAACTTATGTCAAAGAAAGGAGGAAGAGGTATTTATACCAGGTAAGAGATGGCTCAGAGATGGGAGAGGGGGAAGCAAATCTTTCCTGTGAGGCCTGTGGGGCAGAACCAGCCAAGCTGGGAAGATATGGGGGAGGCATGAGGGAGAGCTCCCAGGTAGAATGTCTGTGGGTCAGTGAGGAGTCAGGATGTTGGTGCAGAAATCCAAGCAATAAGTCTGAATGAGGATAAATTTGGAAGCCTTGTAATCAACTAGAAGCAAGGAGAGGCTTAGCAAGGAACTGACGTCATGAAAACTGAATTGAAAAACAGTACAGAAACAGTGTGCAAGACAGATTGAAAGAGGAGGTCTGAGAAGGGTCTCAGAGAGATTGTACCGGGGAGTAAAATCTGAATGAATGTGGGAACTGCAAACCTAGGCAACAGGCTTGTAGTAAGCACGTACAAAGTAAAGTCCAGGACACTGTTCTGGGAATGGGATATCATTGTGAAGGAGAAAGACACAGATCTTTGGCCTTGGAGAACTCCCCTTCAAGAAGGAGAAGTAACAAAAGGAGGGAGAGAACTTTTAAGAATGAATGCCTCATTTTATTCTGTAAGGGACTTACAGGGAGAACCAAGGTAGCTGGGTCACATTTCTCTGTGAGTGGGGACATGAGAGAGGAGCAGACCAGGTGTAGTGAAGAGAAGGAAAGGAAGGGCAGGCTTGGCACCTGGCCTACAGACCCAGGGTGGATGGGTCCTCTGGACAGGTTGCCCTCATACTGCAAGGCAGGATTTGGTAGGATCTGGCCTGGCCAGGTGGTATTCCTACAAGCCTGGGGCCTGCTTCCCCACCCTGCAGAGGGCCAAGGCTGTACCAGGACATCTGGGAACCCCTTCTGGTACTGCAGGGCCCAGAGTGTGTCCTGAACCCAGGGCACCGGGACACCCAGGCTCTGCAGTGTCCCCAGCAGCCATTGCCCTGCACTGGGACTCTGGGTATAGGACTGGCATTTCCTCATACTGAGGTTATGGGGCAGTAAGTGAAGGTGTTAGGATACCTGTGGTTCCACAGAGCACAGAAACACATATCTGGCTCCTACTTGGTACCAGGACCCACGTGGGATGCCCAGTGAGTGAAGAGTAGAGACCGCTTGGCAAACAAATGCCCAGAGCGCCAAATACTTGAGATGGGTTTTGAAGGAACATGGCACTTGAGGGCCATGTGTATGTGTATGCATGTTTGGGGGTGGGGTGGGAGAGGTATTCCTGGCACAGAGGACATCTAAGCATTCCCTATGAAGTTCTAGGACTTTCCTACATTCCTGTACTACTGCTCAAAGGTGTCTTCAACCAAACTGTTTGTGAGGCCCATTAGAATGTTCTACTGAACAGGAAAATCAATCTGCAAGGAGGAAAGAATTTGAAAGGACATTTCCAGGTGTGGTATTCAAAGGTCTGAAAAGCTTACTCCTTTAAAGGAAGTCATTCTGAATAGCTTACAAATGAACATAAATAACTTAGGATTGAAAAGTCCCTGAATGTAGAGACCCCATAAATCCCCAAATAGGCATTAAAATGGCATGACTGAGAGCATGGGCTCTGCACTGGGTGTTGTATGTAAGTGATGAATCACTAGATTCTACACCTCCAACTAATGTTACATTATATGTTAACCTAACTGGAATTTAAATAACAACTTGAAAACCAAAAGAGCATGGGCTCTGGGGACAGACTACATGGACTTTAATCCCAACTCTGCAGCAAACAAGCTGGGTGCCCTACTTATCACACTTCCCATTTCCTCATCTGTAAAATGGGGGTCATCTTACGTAGCTCAGGATGGTTGTGAGGGTGGATGACTTAGTATTTATAAAGCACTTGGAACAATGTCTGACACATTGTAAATCCTCTGTAAGCATTAAAAAAATTCTCACACTCATCTTGAGAAGGATGAGGAACCAGCAACCAGATGAGGAACAAGGCTTCTAAGCCCTATTAAGCATTTAGACATACAGGCAGTCTTTGCTTTACACAGTATTACAAGACCATAACAATGACCATAAAAAGTGAACTGTAAAAATCAAGAGAAAAGGGCTCCTGGGTGACTCAGTTGGCTAAAAATCTGCTTTCGGCTCAGGTCGTGATTCCAGGGTCCTGGGATTGACTCCCACATCAGGCTCCCTGCTCAGTGGGGAGTCTGCTTCTCCTTCTCCCTCTCCTGCTCCCTGCCTATGCTCTTTCTCTGTCAAATAAAATAAAATCTTTTGCAGAAAAACATTTGACAAAGCACAGCATCCTTTCTTGATCAAAACTCTTCACAGTATAGGGATAGAGGGTACATACCTCAACATCATCAAAGACATCTAGGAAAAACCCACAGAGAATATCATTATCAATAGGGAAAAACTGAGAGCTTTTCCCGTCAGGTCAGGAACACGGCAAGGCTGTCCACTATCACCACTGCTATTCAACATAGTACTAGAAGTCCTAGCCTCAGCAATCAGACAACGAAAAGAAATAAAAGGCATCTGAATCAGCAAAGAAGTCAAACTCTCACTCTTTGCAAATGATATGATACTTTATGAGGAAAACCCAAAAGACTCCACCCCAAAAGTGCTAGAACTCATACAGGAATTCAGTGACATGTCAGGATATAAAATCAATACAAAATTCAGTTGCATTTCTATACACCAACAACAAGACAGAAGAAAGAGAAATTAAGGAGTTGATCCCACTAACAACTGCACCCAAAACCATAAGAAACCTAGGACTAAACCTAACGAAACGGGCAAAGAATCTGTACTCAGAACACTATAAAGTACTCATGAAAGAAACTGAGGAAGACACAAAGAAATGGAAAAATGTTCCATTCTCATGGATTAGAAGAACAAATATTGTGAGCAATCTATACCTTTAATTAAATCTCTATCAAAATGCCATCAACTTTTTTCAAAGAAATGGAACAAATAATCCTAAAATTTGTATGGAACCAGAAAAGACCCCAAATAGCCAGAAGACTGTTGAAAAAGAAAACCAAAGCTGGTGGCATCACAATTCAGACTTCAAGCTCTATTACAAAGCTGTAATCATCAAGGCAGTATGGTACTGGCACAAAAAGACACATGGGCCAATGGAACAGAACAGAGGGCCCAGAAATGGACCCTCAACTAATCTTCGACAAGGCAGGAAAGAATGTCCAATGGAAAAAAGACAGTCTCTTCAACAAATGGTGTTGGGAAAACTGGACAGCCACACGCAGAGGAATGAAACTGGACCATTTCCTTACACCACACATAAAAATAGACTCGAAATGGATGAAAGACCTCAATGTGAGACAGGAATCCCTCAAAATCCTTGAGGAAAACACAGGCAACAACCTCTCCAACCTCAACTGCAGCAACTTCTTCCTAGAAACATCGCCAAAGGCAAGAGAAGTAAGGGCAAAACTGAACTATTGGGACTTCATCAAGATCAAATGCTTTTGCGCAGCAAAGGAAACAGTCAACAAAACCAAAAGACAACTGACAGAATGGGAGAAAATATTTGCAAATGACATATCAGATAAAGGACTAGTATCCAAAATCTACAAAGAGTACATCAAAATCAACACCCAAGGAACAAATAACCCAATCAAGAAATGGGCAGAAGACATGAGCAGACATTTATCCAAAGAAGACATACAAATGGCCAATAGACACACGAAAAAATGCTCAACATCACTTGGTATCAGGGAAATACAAATCAAAACCACAATGAGATACCACTTTAGTCAGAGGTGGCTTAAATTAACAAGTCAGGAAATGACAGATGTTGGCAAGGATGCAAAGAAAGGGGAACCCTCCTACACTGTTGGTGGGAATGCAAGCTGGTACAGCCACTCTGGAAAACAGTATGGAGATTGCTCAAAAAGTTGAAAATAGAGCTACCCTATGACCTAGCAACTGTACTACTGGGTATTTACCCGAAAGATACAAATGTAGTGATCCAAAGGGGCATATGCACCCCAAGGTTTATAGCAGCAATGTTCACAATAGCCAAACTATGGAAAGAACCCAGATGTCCATCAGCAAATGAATGGACAAAGAAGATGTGATACACACACACACATACACACACACACACACACACACACACACACACACAGGAATACAATGCAGCATTCAAAAAATTAAATTTTGTGACTTGTGATGATGTGGATGGAACTAGAGGGTATTATGCTAAGCAAAATAAGTCAATCAGAGAAAGACAATTATCATGTGATCTCCCTGATATAAGGAATTTGAGAAACAAGACAGAGGACCATAGGGAAAGGGAGGGAAAAATGAAACAAGATGAAACCAGAGAGGGAGACAAACATTAAGAGACTCAATCTCAGGTGAGGGCTGCCGGAGTGGAGGGAAGTGGACAGATGGGATGGCTGGGTGATGGACACTGTGTACTATGGTGAGCACTGTGAATCATATAAGACTGATGAATCACAGACCTCTACCCCTGAAACAAATAATACATTACATGTTAATTGAAAAATAAAAATAAAATCTTCTTTGCAAATCGAGAGAAAAGAATACAAGTGTTCTATGACCTTTAAAATTTTTGTTGAAACATTAAAAACTCTCATTCTACAGGTTTTAAGTGTATATGGAAGTGAAAAAAATAGTAAGACCCAATACATGATACACTAAAATTTTTTTTAAAAGATTTTATTTATTTGAGAGAAAGGAAGAGCTAGAGATAGAGCACTAGCATGAAGAGGAGCAGGATAGGAGAGGCAGACTCCCCACTCAGTGGGGAGCCCGATGGGACTGGATCCCAGGACCCTGGGATCATGATCTGAGCCAATGGTAGAAGCTTAAGCAACTGAGCCACCAAGGCGCCCCTTCACTTACACTTTTAACATTAGGTTCAGTTTCTGTCAATATCAACAGAAACCTTGAAGGTCCTGGCTGTCATAAAGTCACAGGGAGCTTATTTAGAATATTGTAAAATTCCACAATGGAAATTCAATACCTAAAATTCAACCTGTTCAAAGCGGCTACTCATTAACAAAGGAACCAGATGATAACAGACACACTTCTGACTTTTCAGCCTCATCTTATATACATTTAAAAACACCCAAATCGCCCAACATACATACAGGCACTTTCAATGCCTTGCACTTAACTGTTAATAATTATTTAAATGGTGCAATAATAGAATGAATCAATAGTATGAATCAAGCAAGTGAATAAATTCAACTATATTATGAAATTTCTCTAATTTCCAGAAATGGGTTTTTAACTGGATATTTAAGACCTCATATAGATTGAGGGGTGCCGGGGTAGGTCAGTGGTTTAAGCCTCTGCCTTTGGCTCAGGCCATGATCCCAGAGTCCTGGGATTGAGCCCCACATCAGGCTCCCTGCTCAGCGGGAAGTCTGCTTCTCCCTCTCTCTCTGCCTGCTAATCCCCCTGCTTGTGTTCCCTCTCTCTATCAAATAAATTTAAAAAAATAAAATGAGATCTCATATAGATCAGGGGAGAAATGTAATTACGTACTCTTTAAGAATCTGATGAAAGTTCTTTCCCTCTAAAATTTCAGGTGAGGAGATACAACACTCATGCAGCATTTCAGGGAGTTCACAGAGCTTCCATAATGCAATTAGAAGCTGTGGTTAAGAATCTAGAACTATTCCTAGATAAAATCCTACCAAAAACTGTTTCAGAGCCATTACAAGTCTTGCAAAGTCAGGACACTTTCCAAGGGAGGGTAATCCTCAGAGCAGTCATCTGGCATCAGAACCACACCGAATGGTGGCTCTTGCCTTGTTATGCAAGTTTATTCAGTCTAGGTTCTTCAACAATCATCATCCCTGAAGCTCTCCTCTGTGAGTATTGGTCTTAGAAAACCCTACTGAAGAGACAGTCTCAACATTACATTGCTGAGAAACACGACAGAACCAGCAAATCAAACTGAAAGTTACCTTGTACAGGAGGTTAGCTGCTGTGAGCAAAGCACAGGTAGGACCTGAGCCTATTGCTGGCAGCATTCTACTCTTTCTGCCCTTTCTTTTCTTCCTCCTCTCCATTCCTTCTCTTTCTCCTCTGCCTTGATTCTCCCTCTTTCATTCTTCTCTCCTACTGTCTCTGACATTGGCCCCATGGGCACTGCTTCAACCAGTCTGTGGTGCAAGAGATTTTAAGCCTTATTAAAGCCAATAGAGAAAGATCATCCTGAGTCACTCTGAATTCAAGAAACAACCCAACAGGAGGCACTGAGGATACCTCGATGATGCCCACACAACAATTCTTGTTAGGGAAGCTCATTCTTCAGGGGAAGAAATTTTGAGCAAGGAAGGGGGTTAGAGGTTACTTTTTAAAAAATTGATTTGACATCAAGAGAAAAAGATTGCCTAAGCAGTATCTGCTGGTGAAGTCACAGAATGGCTCCACCTCTGGAATGAGCTGCATTTTCTTATATTTTGGTAAGAAATTTGATTCTCAATTGGGAATTTAGCCACTCTACCCACTCAAGGGCAAGATGATAAAGTTCTATCAAACCAAGCGTCTAAACGAACCTGAGACTCTACCAAGGTCAGAAATACTGCACTTGAAGCCAAAAGATCTCTCGTTGGCTTGCTTGTTTTGACTTGTAACCACAAGTTTGTCTTGTCTGGGTGTCCAATCACATTATAAAACAAACACTGATTTCTGCACTTCAGCATCCTCTGAAGAAGCAACGGGAGTCCTGGATGTAACCTTTGGGGGATTCTCTAATTTCTTTTTTTTTGCACTCCTCTTATTTCCACAGGACTTTAAGTTTTTTCTCCTGATATCCAGGAACAAAGGATGGTTTTGGAAATGCTGAACCCAATGCATTATAACATCACCAGCATGATGCCCGAAGTCATGCCTGTAGCCACCATGCCGATCCTGTTGCTCACTGGCTTTCTTCTTTTGGTTTGGAATTATGAAGACACATCCTTAATACCAGGTAAGTCAGTCATTTAGTTCTATAACTAAGGAGATTGTTTACTTGGGGCTCTCAGTCCATGAGGGTAAGGAAATTTTTACAAAAAGAAAAAAGCAAACATGCAGAAATGGCAGAAGCCCATGGCAATGTCAGCAAATAAAAACTCAGGTGAAAAATTTTATACCAATTACCTGTACTTTTCAAATGAAAGCATTTGAAAAAAAATCTTAGATAATTCCTTCTAGTCGGTGCTTTGCTTTGGTAAAGTAGACTTGGCAGAAATATCCTTTCAAGTAAGTTTGAAAAAAAAATGGAAGAAAAAATACCAGTAAGTTTGAGATGGGGTGAAGCAAGATAAACAGGAATTCTTTTTTATTATTCAAACTCATTCCAGTGTTGCTCTAGAGGTGAAAATGTCTCTGGAATGCTTTCTTTTTTTTTAAGATTTTTTTTTTAAGTTTTTTTTTTTTATTTGACAAACAGAGATCACAAGTAGGCAGAGAGGCAGGCAGAGAGAGAAAGAGAGGGGAAAGCAGGCTCCCTACTGAGCAGAGAGCCGGATGCGGGCTTGATCCCAGAACCCTGGGATCATGACCTGAGCCGAAGGCAGGGGCTTTAGCCCACTGAGCCACCCAGGCACCCCAAGATTTTATTTTTAAGTAATCTCTACATCCAGTGTAGGGCTTGAGCTCACAATCCTGAGATCAAGAGTCATGTGCTCCTCTGACTGAGCCAGGCAGGTGCACTTGGAATGCTTCTATACCCCTCTCCTTTTCCCTCCTGCTTTGCCTCATCCATGTGCTCTGCCCTCTTCCTTTTTTGAACTAATTTCCTCTCTTCATCCCACTCTTTCTTTCTCCTTCATCCCACATTTCCTCTTAGTCTTGGGGGTAGGTGTAATGGTGGAGCCACAATAAGGGCTGGCTGGGTCCTGGGCAGTGGAAGAAAAATGGGGACCGTTATGGTTCCCTTAGAATATCATACCCTGAAAGAATCATCAACAAGGTCTGTGGATAATCAAACATAGAGTGTCATATAATTATACAGATAATTCCAAAAGAAACCGCTACCACTCCACACTATCAGATTAATTCAGGATTATCAGAACTACTCAACTTTTTCTCTAGTTTTCAGTGAAAATTCTTCAGGACAGGCATCAATCCCCAGTCCCACGAGATAGCCAGCAAGGCTTTACTTTAAGAGCATAGTCATTATGCATTTCCAAGTGCAGTGGGCCTCATCACAGAGTGACTAAATGTAGGAATGTGAAGCTGATGCCAAGTGCCCTGTGTCTGGTTCTTCCAAACTTTTCCAGAGAACTGTGTGTCCTTTCAATCTGATTTAACCTGGTGCTGTAGGCGGCTTTCCTGTCGATCTGATTTAGCCTGGTGTTGTAGGGGGCTTTCATGCAGAGCACTCAGTTAATGCTGTTCTCTGCTCCCTGAGGGGTTTGAGGGAAGACTCTTTCATGGCCTTTACCTTGAGCTCCTTCCCACAACAGCCCTTTCCTCACTGGACTTCTTCTCCCACAGTGGGCTCCCAGGTCAAGATCTATCAACGGTGGGTGAGGTGGTGGAGAGTATTTTTTAGCAAGTCTCCCCAGATGTTTATGTTGCAAGTGTTAGAAGAAGTCCATTGGATCTTTGAAAAAGGAGGTTAGCCTATGGGGGGGGGGGCAAGCACAAGAACTGGCACCCCCGGAGATTTGGATCAGGAGCCTAGGTGACAGCTCACTGTGTCTACCATTCCTGTGCTGGGGACATCATGCTGTCATACACTAATCATACTATGGTTCTCAGCCATGTTTGAAGCAGGGCCTGCATGTTAATATTAAAAACAAAACAAAACAAAACAAAACTGGGGGTGCCTGGGTGGCTCAGCTGGTTGAGGATCTGACTCTTGATTTTGGCTCAGTTCATGACCTCGGGGTCATGAGATCGAACCCGCCTGGCCCACATTGGGCACCATGCTAGGCTTGGAGCCTGCTTAGGATTCTCTCTCCTTCTCCCTCTGTACCATGACCCCTACTAAAAAAAAAAAAAAAAAATTAAATTAAATTAAAAAAATCTTCCCAGGTGATTTTTCATTAGCAACCAGGATTGAGAGTCATAGATATGAGCCCAACCCCTTCACTTGAGAGAAGGGGAAACTGAGCCCCAGAGAAATGAACGGCCTTACCCAAACAAACCTTTATGAGAAATAAAAGAAACCACTGAGTTCAAACCCTCCAGTGAAGGGTTAAAGCCCCAAGAAAGGAAATGGCTTGTCAGCATCTCAATTTGAAAGGAAGTGGGAGTTGAGGGGCAAGGGAGATAAACAGGAATTCCTAAATTTCAGGTTAGTGATCATTTTGCTAGCTGGGGATCTTCTAGTTCCATGCTTTCCCTTTGGAAATGCAAGCTCTGGTCAGAATCCACTCGTGGCACAGACTAAGGTCCCATGGTGCCCGGCTGGGTAAGGAAAAAGGGGAAAATTGGCTTTTTGGGGTGGTTCTTCCTGAACTCCTTTTGGTAGTTTCCTCAAATCACTGGTTCTCTGGGATCTTGGTTTTACAGGTTTGGGGGGAGCTTAGGGTCAGGGAAAGTCAAGGGGAGTTAAGAAGGTGTAATAATTTAAAAGCACTTAAGTTAGTTACAGTTTACAAAGCAGTTTCACATTCATTTTTCTCTTGTGAGCCTCACAGCACTCTGGTGAGGTAGGTGTATTTATGCCTATCTTACAGATGAAGAAACTGAGATTAAAGAGGGTCAATGGTGTGTAGCTAGTAAGTGATGAAACTGGAACTCAGAGCTAAGTCTCTTGAGTCATCCCCGAGCCTGCGTCTTGGTCCACTTCCCTAGAACCTTTCTCTGCCCTGGGCACCACATCCCCAGAGGGTGGCACTGGGAAAAGGACATGGCCACACATTTCCCTTTCTCTCACTAAAAAAAGACTTCACAGAAAAGTGCACAAATAAATATGTCACCACAACACAAGACAAGAAACAGGATGTTAGCAGCATCCCAGAAACTTCCTTGGGCCTCCTCTCTCACTTCCAGAGGTAAACATTCTTCTACCTTGTGATAATCACTCCCTTGCTTTTTATTTTGCCACCTAATCTCATATCCCCAAATGATACAGATTAATTTTGCCTGGTTTTAACTGTTTTAGCAATCCAGTCCTATGTTACTTCTATATTCTTCTTTTGCTCAGTATTGTGTTTGAAAGCTTCACCCACCTTGTGACATGCCACTCTAGTTCACGTTATGCAATAGCACACACATCTCATGGTTTAGCTGCTGATGCTACTGTTGGTGCACATTTGGGTAGCTCCAGTTTGAGACTATTGTGAACAGTGCTGCTATGAACCTTCCCATGCACAGGTTTCTCTAGGGCATACACCTAGCCTGGAATGCAACAGCTTCTGCATTAGGACAGTGGGTGAGAGGTCCCAGCTGTTGGCTTCTGGGAGGCTGTTTCTGCACAAACACACAGTGTAGTATTCATTCACTCATTTTTTAAATTTTAATTTTTTTTATTTTAATTTTTAATTTCAACCCACCCATTCCATCAGCTGGGGCATTCAAACCGAAAGTTTTCAGACAAAACTAAGTAGCCAAACAGATCGGTCAGCTTGTCGCATGTCCTGGTCTCTGTGCTTGGAACTAGATGGACTGACTGACTTGTATTTAAAACTCACTGACATTGCTTAACATGGCAAGAAAATAGCAGACCCCTACTCTGGTTCATTCAGATCGAAATGATCGAGACCAAATGGGAACTACTGTGGTATGGACACTGGACTACTTACTCTTTTTTCATGTTAAGCTTGTTTGTTTGTTTAGTGATTCACAGATATACATTGGAAAATATCAAAGACCTTTCAGATATAAAAGAACACAAGCAGCAATAACGTAAAGCGGTTGCTCTTTTTTGGTGTTTGCTAAAATGCTGACTGTGGTCTGATGACTCTCCTAGGTCCTGGCTATTGTATGGGGATTGGGCCCCTCATTTCCCACTGCAGGTTCCTGTGGATGGGCATTGGCAGTGCCTGCAACTATTACAACAAGATGTATGGAGAATTCATGAGAGTCTGGATATGTGGAGAGGAAACACTCATTATTAGCAAGTGAGTCTGTTAAAATCAGAGACAAATTTTTAAAACCAAGGCTGTGTTTTTTCCTATTAAGTAACAAACAAACTTATTTTGATATCTTGATGCTTTCGTTGCTAAGGCTGTGTTTTTACTTCCCAGGTAAAAAAAATCTAACCCTATGTACAAGTGGAATACTTGGGTTTTTGCCTAAACCCAGAGGTACATAGATAAAGAACTCTGGAAAGCTGGGAAACTATTTGAAATTTCTCTGAGCAGTGAATGGAAACTTAGAATCCAAAGGATTTGAGTTTGACAAAACATACTTTAGGGAGAGGCATTATCTTTTCTGCTTTCCTAAGATTTTGGTCTTATTGCTGTAAGCAAGCAGTTAAAACCAAACCAAACCAAACCCCTGAGAGAAAGGAATCTGCACCAATTTGCTAATGTGCTTCTAATGGCAGGCTCTGGAGCACCTCTAGAAGGGGCAACGGCAGAAAAAGATGTCATTCTTATGCTCCTATTCTATTTATGACTGTGGGCTAGTGTCTCAGCTGAGTGACCTTAAATAAATCAGGAATATTTCCTATTTTTAAAAATGATTTATTATATTTTCTGGATAAATTTAGCAGATTGAATTCATCCAGGGTTAATCAAATAGGCATTGACTGTAGAGATCTACCTTTGTGAAATGTTAGTTTTCTTATTTACTGATCAGAGAAAACAGAGAGCACATTTCACTAGACTTTCAGCTATCTTTACTGGATATTTCACAATGTTATAAACCAACACTGTGTCATTGATGAGTTTTTATATTTCCTGACAGGGCTTTATCCACAAACAAAGACCAACTAGGGTTTTACTGGTCCATTAGAATTTCTTGTCCAGGGTGCCTGGGTGGCTCAGTTAGTTAGGCAGCTGCCTTCAGCTCAGGTCATGATCCCGGAGTCCTGGGATCAAGTCCCACATCGGACTCCCAGCTCCATGGGGAGTCTGCTTCTCCCTCTGACCTTCTAGCCTCTCATGCTCTCTCTCACTGTCTCTCAAATAAATAAATAAATCTTAAAAAAAAAAATTTTGTCCAGATATATAGACTATTACTCAGAAGTAAGTGATGCATTTCTGGAAACTACATTGATTCCTTTCAAGCCAAGATTACATGCATTATTTCATAAAATACCATGGTAATCTCAAAGGTCAATTCTTTGAACCAAATAACACAGAAGGGAGTGGGGGACTAATAATTATCCTTGGATTTACTTCTCTGGGCTACTCTGGTCAGCCAGATTTAGGTTTTAGAAATTAATACTTTACGTTAGCAATAACCTACAGCCTCAAAATGTCTCAAAATGTCCTGGGACTGATGATATGAGGGCTTCGGGGCTTGGGATGTTTGGCCCTGTTCTTTCATCCACCGGCATAGCTAGTTGCCTTCCAGGCCTTCTCAGCAGACAGGTGAAGTGACCTGCAAGGTACTTATCCAAAAGGATATCCGTCTACAGCTCAGGACATAAAGCGGTGGTTCTCACCCAGGCTGCACATTAAAGTTACCGAGGGAGCTTTTAAACACCCCAATGCCCAGGGCACACCCCAACTTTCAGAATCTCTGGGGGGTGGGACCTGGGCAGCAGGTATTTGTAGAGCTCCCCAAGTAATGCCAATGTGTTGCAGAGCCTGAGGCAGGAGAGCAGATAAGCACCTGCTAGCACCAGTGGGCCTTGCCTTGAGGTCCAAGGAGCAGCTAAGCAGGGCTGGAGTGCTTTCGTCTAGTCATCTTACCCTTAAGTCTAGCTTGAGTGGTGGTAGTATAAGAACTGGAGTGAAGAATATGACAAAGGACCAGAGGACCAGAACACATACTACACATTTGGATCACAAGATCCAATCCTGGAAGCCCAAAGCCATTCCTGAAGTAGGATCCTTCAGTGACAGTGCAGGGTGGCACCGGACTGCTCTCCTGCCTTCATTAAGAAAGCGACCTTACCAACCCTGACCAATTCAGGTGCTGATTCATGTTCGAGATGAGTACACAACCCCATCCCCCCCTTCCTCCAGCTCTCCCAGTTCCCTCCTCATCCTGTCCTCACAGGCTCTTCACTGGTTGGAGTCTTTGTGTTCTTAATTGCCTCTGAGCCGCTCAATTTTGTTGTTAAGGGCTGAGCTCCCTGCGGGAATAGGACATGTTTGTCCCCATCTCCTTTCCTTGCCTGTTCTTCAGGTCCCTTCCAGAACTACCTGTGCCTCTTGAAAATACCCCACTGGACCTCAGAAAGCTTTTTATTTTCAGTTGACTAGTTTGCCAGGTTTTTTCTTTTTCTTTTTTTTTTTTTTTAGGTTTTTTTCTTTTGAAAAGTTTAAGATCTGCAGTCATTACAACTGAGTAGAGATTATGGCCCAACTTTCCCTACCAGCATCGTCCCAAAGTGGTGGGGGCTACAGAACTTCACAGGCAGGGGATGGAAGGGGGCCGGGGAGGTGGGGTGGGAAGGTCAGGCCCGAGTGCTGCCAGGATGTTGCCTGAGCAGCTGGGAGTTTTGGGAGAAAGTTCATCTCATCATCAGTAGATGAGGCAGGTGAGCTCTTAAGGGTCTACAGATACTGTACATGACACTGTGTGTTGTGTGTATATATTAGTTTTTGTAATGAATAAAAAAAAGAATATAGGTAGCATCCATTAAGGAGAGTTAGCAATTAACATGCTAATTAGGATTATTTTTGCAAACTTGTTAGTAATTAACATACTAATTAGGATTATATTTGTGTATCTGTTTTAATCATGTGTACATTTATTGGGAACACATTCATGTATTCTTTCAACATACATTTATTGAGAATTTACTATATACTAAGCACTGGATGACCCTAACATATAATTATTATTGACTCCCATCCACTAAATAAATATTTGTTGAGGACTTAACTATGTACATGGGGTATCATGAGCAGATCAGTCAAATATACTTACTCACATGGAGAAGTATATTGTTGTGCTGTTAATATACCAACAGATGAGTGAAACATATAGTATAGGAGTAGAGTGACCAAATGTCTTGGTATGCCTGGGACTAGGGGGTTTCACAGGATGTGGGACTTTTAATGTTAAAACTGGGAGAGTCCCAAGCAAACCAAGGTGGTTGCTCATCAGGTAGATATGAGCTATATAGGAGACTAAAGTGGGGAGGACAAGTTGCAGGCAGTCAAGAATGGCCTCACTGAGAAGATAGTATTTGAAAAAAGACCTAAAGGAAGCGAGGGAGTGAGTCAGGCAGAAATGTAGAGGAAAAGCATTCTGGATGAAAGGAAGAACAAGTGCAAAGGCACTGAGGTGGGAGCCTGTCTGAAATGTTCAAGGAACACCAAGGATACCAGTGTGGCTACAGGAAGAATAGTGGTAATGACATTAGAGAGGTATTAGGATACCCAGTCATGTTGGACCTTGTTGGCCATTATAACAACTCTGAATTTTATCCTGCATGAGATGGGAAGCCTTTGAAGAGTTTGAGCAGAAGAGTGACATATCTGACTCATTCATGTTTCAGCACATTCCTGGCTTCTCTACCCACATTTTACTTCCATTCTACCTACATTCTTTAAGAATAGGTGCTAAAGGAACAAGGATGAATGTACGGAGAGCAGTTATGCAAGAGAGGGTGGTTGGTCCACATCAGCACAGTAGAAGTGATAAGATGAGAGGTGAAATTCTAGGCATAGGGCAAAGCCAGTAAGGTGTTAAGAGATTGGAAGGTGGGTGTAAGAATCAAGGTGACAGCATAATTTCTGCCTCCAGTGTCTAGAAAAATGCAGGTATCATTACCTCAGATAAGTGGAGCAAGTTTGGGATGGGGAGAAATCAGGATTTCATTTGGGATATTTTGACTTGACATGCCTAGTAGACAGCTGAGTGGGATGTTGTGAAGGAAGGTTTGTGTCTTTAGACTACCCCCCTCCCATCTCACTACCATAATCAGAAACTAGAAAAGGAGGCTGAGCAGGACAGCCAAAGAAGGAAAAACCAGAAGCATGCAGTGGTCTGAAAGCCAGGTGATGAATGCAAATCAGAAAGGATGGAATTGTCAACCATGCCAGAGAGTGCCTGGTGAATAGGAGATTTGAGTGTTGCATTTAGCAAAAGGGAGGTCATGGGTGACCTTGAAAAGAGCAGTTTCAATGGAGTGCTGGGGGCAAAAGTAGGACTATAGTACAGAATGAGGGGAAAGAATTAATGACATCAGGTGTAGAAAACTGTTCCCAGGAGTTTGTCTTAAAGGCAGCAGAGAAATGGAACAAAGAAATAGAAAGGATGTATGGCCCAAGGAGCCTTTGTTAAGATAGGAGAAATTACAATGTGTGTGTTGAGATGGCAATAATGGATTATAAAGCAAAATTGTTGATGAAAGAGAAAGGGGTGTGCTAGGTGAGATGGAAAGGGGGTCCAAGTGACAAGTAGAGTTGGTCTTAAATAGGGACATGGAAGTTCACCCACAGTAAGTTTGGGAAGTTTGAAAATATGAGTACAGATCCTAATAGTTGGAGCTTGCAGAGATTCTAGTTGCTTCTTTTTCTTCAGTAAAATAGGAAATAAAAGTCTTTAGCTGAGACTGAGGAAGTAGAGTATTTGAGGAGTAAGAAGTCAGCCTATAATAGTCATCTATAATAGTGACAGACAAGGGACTTGGGGTAATGTAGAATTTCCAGCTGCACTAAGGGTCCACTTGAATTTAACTGGGACCTGTGTATGTGTGTACATGTGTGTGCATGTGTGTGTATGAACATGTGCATGTGCGTTTTCTTCCCAGGCACATTCAGCTGTCAGGGGCAAGCACAGAGTAAGCTAAGAGTTGGATTTAGCCAGGGGTGAGTTTTTAGCAGGCAACTATGACAAAGTAAGGAGAGGGTCAAGGGAGTTGAGAATGCATGGGAAGACAGTGAATTTAATGATTGACAATAAAATACTTTTTCAACTTTTTATTAAGAGAATGTTCAAATGAATAGGAAAGCTGAAAGAGCAGTCCTCCCATTCCCTGCCCCACATGACACTGACCTTCTCAAGAGACCAGGTCAATTGTCTTATGGGATGTTCTGGCATTTCTAAATTTCTCTCATTACATTATGGTGTCACTTAACATACTCCCCTATTCCCTGTATTTCTTATAAACTGAAAATTATGTCATAAGGCTCAGTTTCAACAGATTAAACACTTTTGTAACGATACCTCCTTGGCAATATTGGGCACTTCATACTGCATCCCATCAAGAGAAAAGGAAAGGTTGTCCCACCATTAGGGATGTCAAGTGTGAACACTGGATAAGGTAGTTACAGGCAGATCTCTCTATTATAAAGATTGTTTTTCTCTTGCTTGACTCTACTATTTAAGCTGGGTAAGTGAGAATATTAGAGGGGCGAAGGACAGGGGAAAGGCAATGGGATCAATAGACTATAAGTCTCAGGCACAAAACAGGTCTACATAGGCAAGTGTTTTTAAATGTTTGGTACCAATTATTCCATTAGTTTCTCCTCCATATGTCCAGTACTCATCATTCTTGAACTTGGCCACAGAAGTGTGAGTCCTTTTTTTTTTTTAAGATTGTATTTTTAAAAATGTTTTGTTCTTTTGAAGATTTTTTTTAAGTAACCTCTATACCCAACACGGGTCTCAAACTCACAATCCCAAGATCAAGAGTCCCGTGCTCCACAAACTGAGCCAGCCAGGTGCTGCTATGTGAGTCCTTTAAATTCAGAACTGAAGGTGGCTTCCACCTCACTACCTAACAACTTTGGCTACTTTTCATTTTGAATAGACAATAGGTTTGCCATCTTTGGCAATGTCTTTTGACTTTAATATTATTTAAAGAAGAATAATGAAGGGGAAAGGGGGATATAAGCTTCCATTTATGGAATGAATAAGTCACAAGGATAAAAGGTACAAGATAAGGAATACGGTCAAAGGTATTGTAATAGCACTGTATGGTGACAGATCACAGCTGTGCTTGTGGTGAGCACAGCATAATGTATAAAGTGGTTGAATGACAACCTTGTACTGCTGAAACTAATGTAACACTGTGTCAACTATATTCAAGTAAGGAAGAAAGAAAAGAAAAGAAAAAAGAAAAAGAAAGAGGAAGAAAGGAAGGACGGAGGGGTGAGGGAGGGCGAGAGAGAGGGAGGGAGGGAGGAAGGGAAGGAAGGGAAGAAGGAAGGATAATGACCTCAGTTACCATACAATTTACACTTCCCCCTATCCCTTCTGAGCCTGGGGACTCCCTTAGTCTCTCCTGAGTGGTGAGAAATCCTTACTCTCCCTGTCAGTATAACATCTCCTTTAACTGGTATTACAGGCTAGCCCATGAGGCTGGAGCAAGATCTCTACTATTTCCTGAATGTCCTGAAAGCTCTGGGCTAGAGTCCTCAGTTCTTCACCAACTTTCTTTTCTTCACTTTCTCTATTTATTCTGGTTAGATAAGGCCAGCCTACTTTTGATCAAAGACTTGGGTTTTAAATTGCTCACCTGCAGCCTTCTCCTATAAGGTCTCTCACTTCTGTCTTTGTCCCTTGCCAAATCCGAGCCTCCAACTCAAAGAAATCACTGAGTTGTTGGCGCCCCCTTAAGAACACATTTATGTCTGAAGTTAGCTCTTTAGTAACTAACTAATACACCTTTAGCAGCATTTAAGTCTGCGGTCTCTTGCTCTCTTTTTAAATTGATTAGTAATTTTTCAAAGTAAATGTACAGGCTAATGTGGTGAGATGCAGTATATAAAAGCTCTAGGGGTCAGACCAGAAAAAATAGTGTTCTGCTTTACCTCTGAACACTTAAAAATTTTAGATATGAATTTGTGAATAAAGACTGTACAAATTACTGGGACGCCTGGGTGGCTCAGTTGGTAAAGCGGCTGCCTTCGGCTCAGGTCATGATCCCAGCGTCCTGGGATCGAGTCCCACATCGGGCTCCTTGCTCGGCAGGGAGCCTGCCTCTCCCTCTGCCTCTGCCTGCCTCTCTGTCTGCCTGTGCTTGTGCTCTCTCTCTCTCTCTCTCTAACTAATAAATAAATAAAAGCTTAAAAAAATTTAAAAAAGAATGTACAAATTACTTACTTTCTGTTGTCATTATAGACTAAGGTAGGTTGTCATTATAGGTAAGGTAAGAGAAGCTAAAGTCCTGAAATCTATTAATAAGATTTTCAGTCCTCTCATAGCATGATTTTTCTATACAGGACAAAGCCTTAGCTGTTTGTCAGTCAAATTAATTCCCTAGAATATAAACAGAAGCATCTGGATTTTTGTTTTTATTTTTGTTACTAGGGAGAGAAAAAACTTGTGCAAAACACAGGGATCATTTAACGAATATTATCCAGAATCAAGAGAATATCTGACTTAATAGAGGGTGTTTTGATTTGAAAATAAGAATTTTTTCCCTTAAAGAAATTATCTAGTACATAATTTATTCATAAAATAATTGTTTTCATTTCTTGTCACTGACATTATTTCAGGGTCTTTCTTTTAAAATTTAAATAGGACTACAGAACCATCATAAATGTGAGGATTTGGCTAATTCTTAGCCCGCAGCCTGATCTATTCAGCCAGAGCCCAGCTCCTTTGGCCCAATGCCTTCTTTGGGAATGTGTTTTCACAAGCACTAACTAAAAAACCTCATTAAGGCAAAGTCATCCTGATCTTAAAGTATCAACTTTAAGAGGGAGGAGCAAGTGGTAAGATGGCCACTGCAGCCCAGTGTAGGAACCAGGTACATACACTATAATGTCTACTCCCCATCTCAGAAACGTACCATAGTAGGAGAATTTGCAGTTGAGAAACAAAATTTCAGTGGAAAAGTTGAGAGGAAGAACCGAAGTCACAATGAACACACGAAAACTTGTACAAATATTAAGGTTACCAAAACAGAAAAAAAAAAATAACAGTGTCTAAAATGTAACATAAGTGATATTTTATGTATTTTGATTTTGCACATTTAAGGCACCATGCTGTTACTTTTTTTTCCCCCCTCTACCCCTCCCACACCAGAAAAACATCCAGGTTCTCCCTCTTTTGCAGTAGCAGAGGGACGTTTACAGATATACTTTGCTCTCTTGCAATAATGTGCCTGTTTCCTTCCTATTCCTCTGCTCAAATGTTTAGTTCCTTTCTAATTTTATGATCTCTGCCTCTGAGCTCTACTCTGGTCTCAGAGACATGGAGTAATTTATAATCCCCAGGTGAATAAAAGCTTTGGGAGATCTATTTGAACTTACCTGGCAGACCTGAGTAGTTTAGTTCTTAAGCCCCAAGGTTAAGAGTTCTGTCACTTGAGGTCTGCCTGAAATCCCCACCAGAGCATACACGGTAGGTGACATTTATACACGGCCTGGCTCTGGCACTGTTAACATGGCCAAAAGCTAGACTCCTGACAGTTTACCCTGCCTCCACTTTCTTCACACCTCCCATGGTTGCATGCCGAAAACCTCTATTCCTCCTCTGTTCACCACTCTGCCTCCTCTTTTTAATTCCCAAACCCTGCTCCCTCCCATTTCCTCCCTATCTCCAAGAAAAATGGCGATCCATTTGAATATACTTGAGTTGAAATTTGTTGAAGTGGCTGAAAATATATATGGAGGGAAATAAATCTGCTTATGCTTACAGTTTACCAAGGGGAATTTGCATTTGGCCATGTTGTCCCCGTATCCGTACTTGGACATCAGCCTTACGATCTGAAGAACCTGTCACCATGCACCTCAGAGGAGTCTGGGTCATGCATGTGCTTGGAACACACTTTGTTACTATTGGGAGGCCGAGGATGATACATGAGACTTTGTGAGCACAAACTCTACAGTTCTCTGTGTACTCTGTGTTCCTAGCGTCTACTCAGCAGCACAGGGATGTTGGAGGGCCCCCAGCCTCTGAGGTGGCATGCTTCAGCCTGTATGGAAGGACTGGGCCTTGAACGGAAGTGGCTGACATATGACCTCCCTTTCTTCACTCACTCGGCTATGACCATGCACCCCTGTGGGAGAGAATTTGGGGAATCTGGCAACCTGTACCCCCTTCTGAACTATTTTGTCTGCCTCTTGTTCTCACTCTACTGGCTTTCTTCCATATCCTTTAGGTAACCTCATTTGGATTTTTTTCAAGTGGGGTCTACACCCACAATATAGTATTGGCATTTATGAAACCAATAGACATACAAGCACCACATGTCCTGCTTATTATCTTCTCTATCCTCCAGTAAACACTGTCCTGTCTGTCTTCATGTAGTGGCCATCTTGCTCAGCTTATGAAGGGTTAGCCACATAGCTTATTAACACATGCCATCTTGGAGTTCTGGCTTCCTGACCCATGGCCTCAGCCATCACTCAGCTATTGTCCAGCTAGCCTGCTTCCCTCTGGGCCCTGCATGAACCTATTTTCCAGCAAAGCCCCATGCCACAGGAAATGCAGTCACCTGTAACATCTCTTAATTTTTCTCTTGGCAGGTGAAAAATGAATCCATTCCATTTACCCCATTCTCAACTTGAATTCTCAACTTCATAAATTCCAGCAGACTTCTTTTGCTGAGTACTGAGCCAGGAGTCCTTTCTCTCCAAATCTTCACTATACAGCATTCATCTCAGCTCCCCACCATCTCCCTCCCCATGCTGCTTGCACCCACTTTCCAATAAACTCACCTATTATTTATCCTGAAGAGAATAATTATAGTTTTGTCTTTTCCTTTTGTTATTTAAATTACCCATTTATCCTTTAATGCCATAGGCTAACTCCTAAGCAGTCTTAACATCTTCTCAACAAAGCGAGTCAGTCTCTCCCTACAGAAGAATTCTTTTTTTTTTTAAAGACTTCACCCATTTATTTGACAGAGATCACAAGCAGGCAGAGAGGCAGGCAGAGAGAGAAAGGAAGGGAAGCAGGCTCCCTGCCGAGCAGAGAGCCCGATGTGGGGCTCGATCCCAGGACCTTGGGACCATGACCTGAGCTGAAGGCAGCGGCTTTAACCCACTGAGCCACCCAGGTGCCCCCAGAAGAATTTTATACCACTGTCCTAAGAAGATAATACTCTACTCGCATGTGCAGGCTCCTATAACTTCTTCAGCTTGAATTTTATAACATTTTCTAATTTTCAGTGCCTCATCATGCCCAAATTGCCTCCCTGGGATGTGGAGGGCCAGGAAGTAGCTCCTAGAGGAGGGAAAGGGTGGGGAGGAGAGAAACAGAAGGAGCTGCTTCCTCCCCACTAGTTCTTCCCAGGCCTTAAAAGCTGGGCATGGCAGGGGATGGAAGCAAAACAGTGAAGAGGAGCTGAGAAGTTCAAGGAAGCCTGTTGGCAAGGACCCAGTTGTTGCTACCTCAAGGGCTATCAATGCCTCACCATGCCCTACATCCTGAGAGAACTCTGTGACCCTGGAGACCTTGATGAGTCAGGACGGAATGTAGAGTCTCAAGATAGCTGTTGCCACCACCACAGAGAGCATTCCAGGCCCAGCCCCGCCAGCGAAGCCAGACCCATGAGTGCCCAGGAGATGTCCTTCAAGCCCAGAATGACACCCACCGGAGGGGCCAGGCCTGATGAGAGATTCTGAGGATAGGTGGCATGAGGAAGAACTGCTAGTTCCAAACAGAAGAAGACTTCAGCAATTCCAGGAACTCGGGATTCTGAGACTCACTCCTGCAGGGGGTAGTAACTGTCTGGAGTGGGGCTGCAATCTTCTGGGACCCTATGGTGGTGGGGAGGGCTCAGTTTCTCAAAGCCTTGCAGCTCGGACCCGTCGTGGCTAGTATTTTTGTGATTTGGTATTAGAAAAAAAGGGGGGGATAAGGAATAGTGTGTATGTGTTCTATCTTTGGTGATGCTCAAGCAGGGAGTCAGTAAGTAGGAATATTTCAGCTGGAGAGGGATGTTCTTATGCTCAGCAACACTATTCAATATGAATACTAGAATGCCTTGCGTTTTTAAAACAAGATTTATTTATTTATTTTTAGAGAGAGTGTGAGTAGGAGAGGAGGCAGAGGGAGAGGGAGAGAATCTCCAGCAGACTTCCCACTGAGAACGGAGTCCACCCTGTGGCTTAATCTCAGGACCTCGAGATCATGACCTGAGTCAAAACCAAGCACTGGACACTTAACCGACTGGCACCCCTTGAATCCTTTACATTTAGAGTAACATGCATTTGCTAAGAGAGCCACCTGGTAGTCAAAATCACCACCATGAGTTCACTGGACCCTTCAAAATTAACACAAAGTTTTGCTGTCTCTGCAGGTCCTCAAGTATGTTCCACATAATGAAGCACAGTCACTACAGCTCCCGATTCGGCAGCAAACTTGGATTGCAGTGCATTGGCATGCATGAAAATGGCATCATATTTAACAATAATCCAACCCTCTGGAAAGCCATTCGT
This sequence comes from Taxidea taxus jeffersonii, assembly GCA_003697995.1. Classification (NCBI taxonomy): domain Eukaryota; kingdom Metazoa; phylum Chordata; class Mammalia; order Carnivora; family Mustelidae; genus Taxidea; species Taxidea taxus. Next base: position 58,940 of record RCUC01168564.1, read on the forward strand.
CCTTTCTTTACAAAAGGTAATCAGATGCAGGTGACATTCTGCTCTTTTGTCTATAAATGAGCCCCTTTTCTGGAACTTAAATTCTGCTGCATCACTTATGTTGAAATAATAAGATATGGTAGGCACTATTCTAAGTACTTGATATTTTAATTCCACAGCAACCCCATGGGGTAAATACATTTGTCACCTACATTTTACACATAAGAAAACTGAAGTAACTTACTCAAGGTGCCCAAATTAGTAAATGGTGGCCCAGAAGACAACGCCAGTGCCCACATTTTTAACCACCACAAACCCCATTCTTCCTGTTGATACACGAAGCACTTCCACGTACATGAAGATGAGCTACAGCTCTGTACTTAGGATCATTTCAATTAAGAATTTAGCGTGTCAGTCACGTTTTGTTTAAACATAGCCAAACAGTATGTTTGCTGAATCATTGACTGACATCCTAGATGTTTTAACAGAAAGTAATTTGTGAATAAAATTAGAGAATTTTAGAACTAGGAAGGACTATATATGTAATCTCAACCAGTCTCTGAATTTTATAGTTGGGGAAATGCAGTCCTAGAGAGGTTGTGATTTTTGCTCAGGCAACATAGCAAATAATAGATGAGCAGAGATTTGATCCCGAGGCTCCTTATCTAGTGATTTCCCCCCTTACCGTATTTCGCTGGAAAATGAAGCAGTTGGGGAATACAGATGGCCCATCTTTGACATCAACATCAAGGAAGATAATCATGCCCTGGAAACATTGTCAGTGATAGAATCTGGGGCTAGATGTATCTTAGGCCTGACCATGCAACATTCTTCCCTCTAGCCAGCCTCTGTAGTGAACCTGGATGCCTCCCATGTGGCTACTGAGACCGGGAGAATATATGCCTGACACAGCTGAGTATTGATTCTCTCTATAGAGTTGCCCATCACCAAGTCTCAGTACAACTCTACTGTAGACTCCACTGTATTAGTCTCCTAGTGCTCCTGTAACAAATTGCCACAAACTTAGTGAGTACCCAGAATACATGACAGTCAAGACATGGTCCTTGCCCTCAGGGAATTTATAATAGGGGAAGGGCAGATATCATCACCAAATATCATCCTAGGTGATGTGTTACGCTAGAGGTGTGTGCAGAGTGCTACAAGGCACAGAAAAAATGGGCCATCTAAAATAAAGTATTCTGAAGGGTCATGGGAGCCTTTTTCAGGAGTGCATGCTTACAATAAGTTTTGAAAGAAGATAAAAGCTACTTATATTAAGAAAGTTTGACAAGGATGCATTCCACAGAAGGAAAGAACAGGATACTCTAAGACAGAGAAGGGTGGATCAGCACTGTATGTCCAGGGAACTAACCATAATTAGGCTCTTGTGTCTGGCATGGACACATGTAGGTATGAGGCCTAGGGGAAGGCACCGAGCTGAGTTTATCTCAAAAGTTACAGTAAGTCATTCAAGATTTTAAGCAGAATGGCATGAACATCTCTTTGTGACCTTTTTTAAGATAAACACTGTATATAGAAGATCAGATTTTTTAATAAAATCATAAAACTACCCATATTAAATGCCAAAAATAGAGGTCTTTAAAAAAAAAGTAGAGTTCTAATTACTTATTAAAAGTTCCCTGCTGTTTCTGACATTTTTAGTAATCAATGAGAGTCCCAAGCATTTTTTTTTAAGATTTTATTTATTTGAGAGAAAGAGAACATGAGAAGCAGAGGCAGAGGGAGAAGTAGACTCCCCGCTGAGCAGGAAATCTGAAGTGGGGCTCCATTCCCGGACCCTGAGATCATGACCTGAGCTGAAGGCAAACGCTTAACTGACTGAGCCACCCAGGCATTTCTTGAATCTCCTTTTAGAGTTAAGTTTCTCATTAGTTTTCCTGATATTGCAGAAATTTGGAGTTACCCTATGACCCAGCAATTGCACTACTGGGTATTTACCCCAAAGATACAGATGTAGTGAAAAAAAAGGGCCATATGCTCCCCAATATTCATAGCAGCAATGTCTACAATAGCCAAAGTGTGGAAAGGGCCGAGATGCCCTTCAACAGACAAATGGATAAAGAAGATGTGGTCTATATACACAATGGAATATTACTCAGCCATTAGAAAGGATGAATACCCAACTTTTGCATCAACATGGATGGGACTGGAGGAGATTATACTAAGTGAAATAAGTCAAACAGAGAAAGTTAATTATCATTTGGTTTCACTTATTTGTGGAATATGAGGCATAGCATGGAGGACATTAGGAGAAGGAAGGGAAAAAAGAAGGAGGGGGAAATTGGTGGGGGAGATGAACCATGAAAGACTATGGACTCTGAGAAACAAACAGGGTTTTATAGGGGAGGGGTGTGCGGGGATAGGTGAGCCCAGTGATGGGTATTAAGGAGGGCACAGATTGCATGGAGCATTGGGTGTTATATGCAAACAATGAATCATAGAACACTACATCAAACACTAATGTTGTTCTATATGGTGACTAACATAACATAATAAAAAAAAGAAAAGAAATTTGGGGGTACATTTTGGTATCTAAAGTAGTAACATTAAGGAAGGCTTTGATTACCTGGGCGTGCTTATGGAGAAATAATGAAGAGCAGCCTACGCAAATGGCCCATCCTGGAGAGATGAAGGTGGAGGGGTAAAATATGGCCTGTATTTCCTGAAACTGCCAGGAGAGTTCTCCACAGTGAAGGAATTATGTTGATTACTTGCTCACTTTTTTTTAACCTGGATTAGATTCAGTACTTTTTCACACATTTTAAAAAATCAAATTATATCTACATCAGACCACTGCATATAAGCAATGATACTACATTTTGCTTATATGTTTGAAATGTGGCTTCCAGCTCTTGAACAGAGAGCAAGTCATACATTCGTATGGAAGGAAACCACCAGTGATATTCCAAGCCAACCCTTCTGCACAAAGGGCTGAATCATTAAAAAATCATTAAGGAATCCCACCTGGAATGTGACAGTCAGAAAGTATGAAAATCAGAAAGTATGCTACCAACCCAACCTTCCTTTTTTATAGATAAGTAGAAATCTTAGGACTCTAGAACTGCTCACCAGGATTCCTTTCTTATTTGCAAAGTCTGCCTTCACGGGGTTCTATTGTACAACTGATTTTTTTTTAAGATTTTATTTATTTATTTGACAGAGAGAGAGATCACAAATAGGTAGAGAGGCAGGCAGAGAGAAAGGAGGAAGCAGGCTCCCCGCTGAGCAGAGAGCCCGATTCGGGGCTCGATCCCAGGACCCTGAGATCATGACCTGAGCCAAAGGCAGTGGCTTAACCCACTGAGCCACCCAGGTGCCCCAACTGATTTTTTTTTAAAGAAAGAATTATGGCTACAAATTTTCCTAGGATTTTTCATTGCATTTCAAGAACTGACTTTAACAGTAAGTCTGAATAATAAAAGACATAAGTAGGAGAAATGACTCTTAAAGAAAACTTAACAAAAAAATAAGAGAAAGGAGGGCTTTAAGAGTTAAATTCTCTAGATAGATCACCTACCACCACGACCCACTAGTTACCCAGATGACCTAGAGCAAAGCCAGTTCACTCTACCTGTCTTTACTCATTTATTCACCCACCCTTGCATTTGTTCATTCCTCTATTTAACAAATAGGATTTGAAGGCCACCATGTACTGTGGACTTGAAGGACAGTGCTATTAAGGAGGCTGTCACTGCCCTTCAAGAATTCCCAGCCAGTTGGGAAGACTGGTACACAAACAAAAAATTGCTTGTGCCATGACCTTGGCTGAGTAAAACAAATCTAGAAGTAGTTTGAAGAGAAACCAAAATTAAGAGAAGAACACTTTTGGTAATTTTTAAGAGTGTTTTGAACTGCATAAACCACAATTAAACAGGAAGCACTTTAGATCAAATAGTCAAGGGCCAGTTTGAGTAGTTCAATAGCAATACTCTGCCACTTGTTGAAATATAAACATCTCCCTGGCCAAATCTAGACCTTCCTTAGAGAAATACATATACAATAAAAATGGAAAACCCTTGATGTGTGATTCACAACCATAAGTACTAAATGTTTCATTTGCAGTCTCACAAGTGATTTGCCATGACATGAAGAAGAGTTTAATTTTGAATATTTTAAGATTTTCATTCATTCATTCATTCGTTCACTTTTTCCCATAAAGGTGATGCATGTTTATAAAAAAATTAGGAGAATGCAGAAAAGTATTCAAAAGGACATGAAAATTTTTGCCAAGTTACGGAATAAAAAAAAATTGTGTACAGTGAAACTCCACACAGAAAGGGCCAAACTAAGCTGATTGTGTGTGCCTCTAAGTTCATGTGACTCCCTCTCCAACATGCTCCCCTCAGCTTTGTCCGGCCCGGGCCTTGTGCGCATGGTGACCGTTTGTGTTGGATCCATCATCACGCATCTGGATAGGCTGGAGGAGGTCAGCAACGAATTGGGGTACATCGATGTGTTGACCCTCATGCGGCGTATCATGCTGGACACCTCCAATGTTCTCTTCCTGGGGATCCCCTTGGATGGTACGTGAGAACTGACTTGCTCCCTTTTATTAAGGGGATGGAGGGGATGACAGACTCAAGGAGAGATAATGCTGCTTTTGTACATCGCTCGTATTCAAACATCTCCAAATATTCTTGTGATTTTTCCCCTTAGTGTGTCTACCTTGCTCCTTTATAAGTTTCTGTATTTAGGGACCATCTTCTCTTTTGTATCTCTCCTCATTGCTCTGGGAAATATGATTCTACCCATAGGCAAAACTTGACAAATGTGATCAGTTCATTTGGCCATGAATATACCTACCACCAATCAAATGGATATATTTAACCAATTCCAACCATTCTTGTGGGCACACACACACACACACACGCACACAGATATACATACATATATACATAAATATACATACATAGTCCCCCCTGAAAGGTACTAAGCATGAAAATTTTGACTCTCTCTGTACAATAATAATGGTGCTGGTGCTGATGCTGCTGGAAATGATAAAAAGAGCTATTAGTTTAGTATCTACTATAAAAAAGTTGCTTTATATATAGAGTTTGTCATGTAGCATTATAACAACTCTTGTAAGAATGTCCCACTCAAAAAGCTACTCCTTTCACTATACTACAGAAACAAATATTAAAACACATACATGCAACTCTATCACCACCAAAAAATAAACACTAATCAGCTGGGTTAATTCCATGCTGCTGTTGTCCAGCTTAATGTAATTTTCCCTGAATTCTAGCATGTTTGCTGACTCATGCATTCATTCAAAAAATATTTGCTAATTGCCTATTTTATGCTAGGCACTGTTCTAGATTCTGGGGACTGAACGGTGAACAAGACAGATTTAAGTTCTTGCCTTCAAGGTGGTCAACATCCCAGTGGCAATATAAACAGCAAACAAGTAAATATCTAATGATACGTCAGGTAATACTAAGTGCCCTGAAGAGTAAACAAAGCAGGGCAAGGGGATAGAAAGTGAAAAAGAAGGTGCCATGGGCGTGGGGAAAGTGGGTGTGGCTACCCCAGAAAGAGTTGTCAGGAAAGGATTGCTCAGGGAGGACACCTGGTCATCAGCCTAAACCAAGGGAGACCGGGAGCCACATCCAAGTCTGAGGGAAGAACACTTCAGGCATGAGAACAGGGCCTCATTTTAACAATGGCCCAAGGCAGCTGCACCGTAACACCTGCGCCTCACTCACATTTGGAAGAACAGGTAAGAGATAAGCTTCCTTTTCTCCTCTCCAGCTCTGCTTACCTTATGTCCCCTGCTCTTTACTTATTTCCCACAAGAGTCATAGAAACCTTGTCTGACTGTCATTTGGATGGAAGCCCCATCTCAGTATTTTTAGTCACACCCATTGCTTCATCCCCTTCAGACAGGAACTCTAATCCCGGCTGACCTGTCCTACATGCAGCTTTCTGAAGGTCAGGCAAGTCCGTGTTTTATTAGTCCCTGCTTCATCGCTCCTGGCTGGCTTAGGTTCTTAGGAAGGGATGTAAATCTCTCTGTAAACTTACAGATGCAGGCTGTGATGTTAAGAATCTATATAACTAGGGGCACCTGGGTGGCTCAGTGGGTTAAAGTGGGTTAAAGCCTCTGCCGTCGACTCAGGTCATGGTCCCAGGTCATGGGATGAGCCCCGAATCGGGCTCTCTGCTCAGCGGGGAGCCTGCTTCCCCCTCTCTCTCTGCCTGCCTCTCTGCCTACTTGTGATCTCTCTCTGTCAAACAAATAAATAAAATATTTTTTAAAAAAAGAATCTGCATAACTCATGCAGAGTTATGTTGATTCCCTTTCTCCACACCCTGTCCTAGTTAAACTCTCAATTTGCCTGAGGGAGCCAGTGCAGCAAAAGGGAAGAACATTGCTCTGAGGTCAGATAGGGCTGGGTTCCAGCCTAAGGGCCTGCCTGCCACACTGGCTGTATGGTGTTAGGCAAGCTTCCCAGTTTCTTGGTCTGAAAAAGTGATGACACTATATTACTCCCCTAGCAAGATTGTAAGGATTAAATGAGGTCTCTTTTGTAAAGCATTTTGCATGGTGACTGGTATTTAGCAGTTGAAAAGAAACGTCTGTTCCCTTCCTTCTTGCACAATTTGAAAAAATCAGGAGTTTCTTTCCCCAAACATGCAATTTAATTAAAGGATGTTCATTAGGAGTTGACTATGCATGAGGCTCAGGACAAGGGATACTAAGATGAATTCTATACTCTAGACCAAGATGTAACCAGGAGAAAGATGTGGCTTTTTGCCCTCCCAGGTGCCAGAATTGAAGCCAATGACACCTATAATTACCGGTGTCCCTCTTATTTCCCATAGTCCAAAAAAACAGGAAGGAGTTGGACACTCAGTCAAAGGGGTGCACGTGAGATTCTAGGCCGTGTCTCTAACACAAACTTGAAAACTTGCAAATCTCTGGTTAACTTGGTTGATTTAGATGTCAAGCAGAATAAGTTAATGTTGTTGATTTGTCTAGTGGCATTCATAGGGCTGAAACACCCACTAAAGCCCAGGCTGGTAAGAGACTCTATACAGGGGGACTTCTCTTTTCAGATAACTTTCTTGGGCTCACATTTTTGCTCAACTACTCTGCTCTTTTTTGTTTGTTTGTTTTTCCAGAAAGTGCCATCGTGGTTAAAATCCAGGGTTATTTTGATGCCTGGCAAGCTCTCCTTCTCAAACCAGACATCTTCTTTAAGATTTCTTGGCTATACAAAAAGTATGAAAAGTCTGTGTAAGTAATACAAGTTTGGAAAATTTATCAGTGAGACTGGATTGACTTTGGGTTGTGTCTTTGCTATTGTTGGCCTGTTTGGCTAGCTTTCTGCTCTTCAGAACCCACAGGGAGCTGCGGATTAAGTTGCTGATGAAATGCAGTACAGCAATTTAGCTGCACGCAGTGGCCAGGCCGGAGTAAGGGAGGCCTGAGGCCCAGGCAGCTTTTCAACAAGGGGGCCAAGTGGGTGGTCTGAGAGCCCCATGGCTGGAATTAGGACATGACAGTGTAGTTTCAGTTGAAGAGAAGGGTTGGCTAAACCTATCATTATTATTTGTAAAAATTCTCTTTTCATATCTGGAAAGTGGAAACACAAAATCATTTCATAGCCTTGTTGCTTCTGAATGAATTTAACATAATTCAACTTGTAGGAATTAACAGTAGTCACAAAAGAATTTTTTCACGATGAATACAATGGACTTCAACAAAATGTGTGATTTCCTTTTTTTTTTTTTTTTTGGTCATATATATTAGTCTTTGGGGGATCCTGAAACTATCATTAAATGGCTTTGCTTTGATTATAGACAAGTCTAGACAGAAACTGGACAAATGCCCAATGGCCTATAGGCTAAAGAATAGGTTTCTAGAGTGTAAGGAGCCAGCCACTAAACACTGCCCCTCTAATCATCAGTGAGGAACTTATGGGGTTTAGAGGCAGACAGACCTGGTTTATATCCTGTCTCTACCGCTTAGTAACTAATTGGCCTTGGGCAGTTATTTAAAGTAAAATATAACCTAACTTCCAGAATAGAGATATAGATTAATGAGAGCCTACACACAGGGCAATTATCACAGAGGATGGCACATAGAAGACAATAAAGATGTTCGTTTTCTCCTTCCCTCTGTTCATATCTTCTCCCAGATGTCCCCGATGATCTTAAATTCTCCATCTTTAAAAGTTCCCAAACTTGTTTGAAGACCCAACTTTATCCTGTTTGTGTATTTTGAAATTTAATAATGTTAGTTTCCAGGAAGGAAGCCAACTTGATGTTGCTTTATATATTCTCATGTGGTTGGTGAGTATTAAGTAGGTGATTTTGACACTTGGTTCTTTATACATTTCATTTAGTTTTCACCAGAGCTTATTGTGACTTGAATCAATGAGATAAAGGATTCATCACTTCCATATGTTCAAATTTGGCAGTAGTTTGAAGAGTCTCATTTTATGCTTCCTGGTCATTAGTTTGGCTTTGGTTTTGGCCAGCAAGCCCATTGAAACTTATTGCATGAAACTATATAACAGTTTCTCTTAGGATTCTATAGAAACTAGCTCCACCACATTCCCTCTATATATGTATTTGCCAATGGTTGTTAGTACACTAATCTATATATCCTATGTCCTAGAGCAGTAAAGACAGAGAGAAATCTTTTAATCTCCTCTCCCACCCATGCACATTATAATAAAGCCATTTTTTTAAAAATTTATTTATTTGACAGAGAGAGATCACAAGCAGGCAGAGAGAGGCAGGCAGAGAGAGAGGAGGAAGCAAGCTTTCAGCTAAGCAGAGAGCCCGATGTGGGGCTCGATCCCAGGACCTAGGATCATGACCTGAGCCGAAGGCAGAGGCTTTAACCCACTGAGCCACCCAGGCGCCCCAAAGCCATTTTTTTTAATTAAAGTATAACTGACATAAAACATCATATTACTTTCAGGTATACGAACAACATCATGAGTCAGTAATTTTATATATTGTGAAATGATCACCATTATATCTCACTACTAAACTTTCTTCTTGTGATGAAAACTTTTAAGATCTATTCTCTTAGCAACTTTCAAATCTATAATACAGTATTGTTAACTATAGTAACTACGCTGTACATCATGTCTCCATGACTTATTTTATAACTAGAAGTTTCTACCTTTTGACTCCCTTTAGCCATTTTGCCTACCCTTACCCCCCCTCCACCTCTGGCAGCCACCAATCTGTTCTCTGTACCTTTGAGCTATGGTTTTTGTGTTTTGAGTCCACTTATAAATGAGATCATATACTAGTTGTCTTTCTCTGTCATGCCAGTAAATTTTAGAAATATACTGATGGAAAGGATTCTGGGACATCTACTCCCATCCCTATGTATTCAGTTTTATACTTCTGCCTGTCTTAATTCCCAATATTACAGCAGTATTGTTTTCTACTTTTTATTCTGGCAAGTTTAAGGATTTTTTAGCCACAGAACACCTTAAATAAGTGTTCCTGGCCTAGACTGATAACCTAACCAACCTGTTTGGATGCAAAATACACTCAGAGTTCCAAACCACAGACCCACAGATACATTCTTATAATACATGTTTGTAAGTCAGAGATTTCCTATTTCCTGAACACTGTCGCTGAACTCAATTCTCCCAGTTTTTAAGGGCATATAAATTCAGATGCATACATTTATGTAAGATCAGCTTCTAACTTAAATAAGGAGGATTCCAATGGACATTCACAGGTCCCAATTCTGGCCCAGGGAGAACATAGGTGGTCAGAAATGGCTGCAGTTCCATCAAGGAATTCTCCATGAATTTATAGTCTTAGGGCATTTCAACAACTCCTAGACCTAAATTTAGCCATGGCTCAGGTAGGAATGCTATGAGCATTCACAGCCCACCAACTGAGTGAATATCCATCCCTTATATGTAAGAGTTTCAATAAATATTTGATGAGTAAATGGACTGGTAGATGAATGAATGAATGTAAATTTATCCCTGGTGTATTTCTGGAGGTATGCATGTATCTACAGGCACACTTATAGAGATACACAATAGATGGCAGCCTCATGTTGAATGACACAGTTACTATACTAGCCTGAAGAATACCTCTTCAAATGTCCAAACACCTCTCTTGAGGGGTGCCTGGGTGGCTCAGTTGGTTAAGCATCTGCCTTCAACTCAGGTCATGATCTCAGGGTTCTGGGATCAAGTCCATCTTAGGCTCCATGCTCAGCGGGGAGCCTGCTTCTCCCTCTGCCTGCCACTCCCCCTGCTTGTGCATGTACTCTCGCTTCCTGAAAAATGAGTAATAAAATCTTAAAAAAAAAAAAAAAAAAACAACCTTCCTTGAGATGCCCATAAAGGAACTTCAAAAACTGGGAAGAACCATCTTAAAGAATGTTCCCTTACTTTTCCTGCTGAGCTGGAGTAAAATAGACATTATTTTATGTCAGCACCACCCACAAGGAGTACAGGTGACCATGTCAGCAAATTTTTGAAAGAAAGATTTATTGTACATGTAAGGTAATGCAGAATAGCATGCCCTGAGATTGGTGAACAATACACTTACAGGTGGACGCATACGCTTTAAGAAAAAGGAAAGCGTAGCAGAATCTAGATCTTAAGATGGACTTACTATTCATTGATTCTGAGCCCTTTACTTTAAGAGATGTAAGAGGGGTTCCTGGGTGCCTTAGTGGGTTAAGCCTCTGCCTTCGGCTCAAGTCATGATCTTAGGGTCCTGGGATCAAGCCCCACATCAGGCTCACTGCTTGGCAGGGAGCCTGCTTCCCCCTCTCTCTCTGCCTGCCTCTCTGTCTACTTGTGATCTCTCTCTCCTTGTCAAATAAATAAATAAATAAAATCTTAAAAAAATAAATAAAAGAGATGTAAGAGATGTAAAGTAGGCCACATAGAAAGAGAATAATCCAAACTAGAACCTGACTCTCTCTTTCCAAGGTGCTCTTCCCGCTACCACACCATCAAAACACATATAATATACATACTCATGTGGTTAGTCAATCAATAAATATCTACTTCATGTTTACTATGTGGCAGAAACTGCAAGGTACAGGAGTAAATATCAAGAATAATATTTGATCCCTTGTGTTCATTTTCTAGAATAGGAAATCTCAACTCAATTGTTTCCAGAGTTGGGCAAATAGAAATGGGCTGGGTGGTTATGAGTCAACAGGAAATGAAGGTGCCTGGGGCAAATTGGTGAGTGCATGCCCCCACCAAAGACCTTCACTGGTTTTGGGGTTTGTTTTTCAACTTAGACACTGTACTGGATCCATCAAAAATCAGAAAACATGAATGGATTTATCATTCTGGTACCAGCTTTTAACCCTTAACTAGAGGTTATAGCCTTCATTTTGCTACCAGTACCTAGAAATCTTAGCTAAATTTGGTTCCTTCAGATGAAGTATAATGAAAATGTAATTTAAGGATCTTTGCAAAAAATTAAGTTTAAATTCAGTAATTCATGAGTGCTAAAGGCTTCAATTAAAGCAGATAATTTTATTTAAGCAAATGGCAAATGAATTTGGTTTTGGGCGCCTGGGTGGCTCAGCTGGTTGAGCAACTGTCTTCAGCTCAGGTCATGATCCCGGGGTCCTGGGATTGAGTCCCTCATCGGGCACCCTGCTCAGTGGAGAGTCTGCTTCTCCCTCTGACCCTCCCACGTCTTGTGCTCGCTCTCTCTCACATCCTCTCTCTCTCTCTCAAATAAATAGGTTTTAAAAAAATCTTTAAAACATGAATTCATTTTTCTAGATGTCTTAACTGACTGCAGATAGATTATATTTTCACTTTTTTTTTTTTTAGCAAGGATTTGAAAGATGCCATGGAAATTCTGATAGAAGAAAAAAGACATAGAATTTCCACAGCAGAGAAACTGGAAGACTATATGGATTTTGCCACCGAGTTGATTTTTGCTGAGGTACTGACCTGGATTAACCATAATTCCCACACAATATATGTACTCGACTGTATGTAGGTTGTGTAAAGATCCCCTCTTGTAATTGTTGCATACTTCTGCTTTTAAGTATCTGCTCTAGTACTTCTATAATGATGACTTAAAGCACTCATTGGACATTCTGGTGAGACTGACCTTTAAGATTGAAAGTACTGTGTCTGCACAGTACAAAATATGAAAATGGAGGAGCCCAGAGACAGTAAATACAGATAACTGGTTAAATTTTGCTGATTTCACCTGAAGACTATTACAAAAAATGTCCATAGTCAATTATAGAGGTGTAATATTTATTACCTCATTTCACTGATGTTTTTGATCCCGACTGTCCCTTCCCCTCCTTTTTGGAAGCTTTGAGTCTCTTTTCTAACTTTTCTCCCTTCTTGCAATTGTTCAGAAACGTGGTGACCTGACAAGAGAGAATGTGAACCAGTGCATACTGGAAATGCTGATCGCAGCACCAGACACCATGTCTGTCTCTGTGTTTTTTATGCTATTTCTCATTGCAAAGCACCCTAAGGTTGAAGAGGCAATAATGAAGGAGATCCAGACTGTTATTGGTAAGAACTGATCAAATAATAATAGAGCTTAGAAAACAATTCTGTCTGAACGTCGGCTTTTTATGTCCTAATAATCTGATTTCAAAAAAATCTTTATTTTAATCCATCCAGAGAACAAAAAAGGTAATCATTTTGCCACACTTGGTTATGCCAGATAGATCGCAAATCCTTTCTTACTGTGTTGTTTTTCATTATAAAAAAAATGCATCCTCATTGCAAAAAAACTAAATAACACAGAGATGCATAAAGCAGAAAGTGACATTCCCTGACCTCTTCCACTCTCCTCACCAGCCTCATCTGCACTCCCCAGGGGGAACCACTGTTAATACTTTGCTGTATATTCTCAAGGTCTTCCTTAACGTGCACTTAAATGTTCTGCCTACCTTACCAGAGCCAAATAAATGCTTTTGTGGGTCCTTCCAGGGAACTGGCTATCATCTACAGCAGTGTTTCTGGGTTTCAAGCAGTCTGTTTACAAATGAATTTCCAGTCAGTGGCAGAAGGACAAGGGGAGGATGACAGCAAAGGCACGAGAGTAATCAGTTTCCCTTTCCCCCCAAATCCAGTGATGCTGGACCCTTCTTCCCCCAGCCCTCTCCCCCTCCACCAGGTCCCCGCTCAGCTCTTCCTGACACTATATTTTCTCTGTTCTGCCTTTGCCTAAGCATCATTCTGCACGCTGCCATCCCCTTCCATACAAACACTGTCACATTTGGAGGAAATTGCTTTCTGGGGAATAAAACCAGAATTCCTTATTTGGAATGTCCTTCATGTGAATAATATTTTTTTTTTTTTTTTTTTTTTTTTTTTTTTTTTTTTTTTTTAAGAGGGAGAGCAAATGAGAGAGCAAGCACAGGTACCATGAGCACGGGGTGGGTGGGGCTGGTACCTCAGGACACTATGCTGATTTTGATTCTGCAAGAGTGGTAATCCATTTGAGGACGCTCTGATGCAGGGCTTGATCTCACAGCCCTGGGATCATGAGGAGCCAATATCAAGAGTCAGGCGCTTTACTGACTGAGCCACCCAGACGCCCCAACATAGATGATCTTTTTAGGAACACATTTCTGACATGTGAAAAGATATCAGTAATGATAAAGACCTTTCTCTCTTGACCTTATACAATCCCTGTGAAAAGACTTACTTGGTTGCAGAGAGGCACCATCTTTTTAAAGCCATTTGAGTGTTACTTGAAATAATTGACAGTAAGGGGAAATTTCACAGAAGGGTTAAATATGTGAGAGAAGGTGTCTATAGATGTGTTGCTGTGGGTGGGAAATTACCTGGGAAGACAGATAGCAGGAAGCCAGAATAACATCCAAGCCCCAAATTCCAGAATGGTTTCTCATGTGCCCCCTGTCAGGTTCTGGGTTCTGGGTCAGGCGCAGGGGGACATCAGTGAATAAGCCAGAGCTATTCCTATACTTGTGAGGCTCACAGGCTGGCAGGAGAAAGAGAACTTAACAGACAAGCCCAGTGGAGTGAAGAGAGAGCCATAGAATGATGGAGTTCAAGTAACAAGGGAAAAACTGTTCTTGAAACCGTGAGCATTTAATACAATTTCCTTGAGAGGTGAAAAGTGTTTGTGCCCTATGATGTCCCCCTGACACTTCAACAAACCTTTACAAAGATGGAAAACAGCTGAACCATTTGTCCATGTGTTCATGCTCCCTCCAGATACACACACATACTAATTACTTCCTAGGGAATGCCTCTGATTATCTTCTCTGTCGTCTTTGCTTCTATCCACCCCACCCCAGATAAATGTACCCCATGAGACCCTTGAGTGTAAAAAAAAAAAAAAAGCAGTATGCAAAGTGCAGGGCTGTTACAGTTCTCTGACCAAATGAGAACTTTTCTGAGTGGTGTAGTTGTATAGGAGACAAAGCTGCCTGAGGACTCTGGTGTGATTTTGGTTCTGCAAAAGTGGTAACCCAATTGAGGATGCTCCAAAGCTTTGCCAATTCTGGGAGTAATCCAAGCCTCTCTGGCCAGTGTCAGGCCAATCTGAAACAGTGGGAGTATCTGTCACCCCCAGCACACCCAGAGTTTAGCTGAGGCACCTGTTTTGCTCTGGTAGGGAGAGAGAGGTTCTTGCCAATCTACTGCAATAGGTCGTACTTCATGAGATGGAAGGAGGAACTATCAGTGATGCATTCCAGGCAGATGACTGCACAGGTGACCAGATGAGAAAATTCCATTGAAAGGATTTAATTCACCATTTCACTTAGATTAGAGAAGGAGTGAATGTCCCCTACAATTTGGAGGAGGAGACCAAACTCAAAGACCTCAGAGGTCAGGCAGATAAAAGTTTGAAGCAGACTGTGTAGGTCTGTATAAAACTGCAGGTGGATGCCCCTCTAAAGGGCTCATCGGCCACTCAAGGTCAGCCTGTCATTGCCATGCAGGTATATGGGTCCAGTATCACCAGGTTTTCTGATTTTTCTAGAAATCCAGACTTTTCCATAAAATCTCCTAGGTTTTATAATAATTAGCTTCAAGTCCAAATTTTTATAAAACATGCTGTGAACCAAATGACATATTCAGCCTAGGTTGCTGGTTTGCATTAGAATCTAGAAAAAAAATTATTTTCAGCCAGGAGAAAACTTTTCTGTGGAAACTATGGGAGTTTTAATGCCCATCACATATTGTAACTACCATTACCTCCTTGTCCTATTTACCTGTTCCCACAGGTGAAAGAGATGTAAGGATTGATGATATGCAAAAATTAAAAGTGGTGGAGAACTTTATCTACGAGAGCATGCGGTACCAGCCTGTTGTGAACTTAGTCATGCGCAAAGCCTTACAGGATGATGTCATCGATGGCTACCCAGTGAAAAAGGGGACTAACATTATCCTGAATATTGGAAGAATGCATAGACTCGAGTTTTTCCCCAAGCCCAATGAATTTACTCTTGAAAACTTTGCAAAGAATGTAAGAGCTCTTCCTTAAAACCAAGCACACCACTCTTAAAAATGTCAACTGTTAAATCCTCTCTGGTTCTGTGTTTGCACTGTGTACATTTCATTCTATTTACTTGTTTCCCTCTATTGCCTCATCAGAAGCACATGTTTCCTCTAGCTTAGGACAAGACTACCATCCTCAAGCCAACAATGCTGGGTCTCCAGCTCTGAGAAGCATCCACATGGTGGCCACACAATGGGTCAAAGGTCCAGGCCCTTAATTAGGCTGCCATGAGGCAAATGTTGTTTAACCCAACAAACCTACTTTTCCATTTCAACTTGTCTCTTTGTAATCATGTAGATTCAGCTCTAGCACCATCTAAGCAAAGGAAAATCCAGTTGTGCTTCAGATGGAAATCAAACGAGACCAAAAGATTTAGTTTTTACAGTCTGCCTTTGGTTCACCAAATGGCCCCATGAACACTAGTTCCCATTCTAAATGGAATTCAGTACCTAGAAGAGCTTCAGCTTTTTCTATCACTGAAATACACTATAGATTCTGCTTCAGTTATGTCAAATTTTAGGCAACGATGTTTATTAACCAAAATTTTCCAGATATTTCCCCCATTCTCCTCTTTTTCCACTTGCATATGATGTAGAAACCTGATTCTAATTAATCCAGTTCTCTAATTCACTCTGTTTCTATGTGAACAACCCATGCTATATTGACAACTGGTCAACAAAAACTTATTGAACATCTACTATGTGCCAGGTACTATGTAAACACAGATGGTAACAAGACAGACAGATGTGGTCCCCATTAATTTTTTGTATATCTAAAAATATTTGGATACTTGGCACTAATAGGCCAGGAGTCAACATCTTTGCACACACACACAAAAAAACAATCTTTGCCTTGGTGACATGCAGTAGAGTAATAAAGCTGTGGCTACCCCACAGACCTAGCTGAGTATGCTAACACTGGCTATAATAAGATGATGTGCATTGCTTTACCCCAGCAAATTAATGTGAAAAGCAAAAGCAGGGACCATCCAATTTGGGCATATATCATGGGGTGAATCACACTGGACAAAAAAAGAACTTATTTGAGTTACAGTCACACATCTCAGTGAGGGAACAGTATGGTTTGGACCCTGTAACAGCATTCTGACCGATTGGTGGTTTCAGGGTAAATCAAAGAGAGACTACATGACTCTGGCTAACTGTCTGATCATTTTCATAGGTTCCCTACAGGTATTTTCAGCCATTTGGTTTTGGGCCCCGTAGCTGTGCAGGAAAATACATCGCCATGGTGATGATGAAAGTCGTCCTGGTTACACTTCTGAGACGATTCCACGTGCAGACATTGCAAGGAGAGTGTGTTGAAAGTTTACAGAAAACATATGGCTTGTCCTTACACCCAGATGAGACTAGCAACTTGCTGGAAATGGTTTTTATCCCAAGAAATTCAGAAAAGTGCCTCAAACACTAAAGAAGGTCGATCAGTACCTACTCTGGAGCATTTCTCGTCAGTAGTTCACATGGAAATCATCCGTCTTTACCAGGTAGTGTCATCCTCACAATGAACATTTGGTGGCCTGTGCCATTTTATAGGCATACCTCATATGGACTGTCAGCAAGTCAGGAGACATTGCTCACCTGTTCTTTCCAAACCAGAGAACAAGACTTCCAGAGAAAATAGAGGCCAAGTGTTTATAGGGAAGATGGTCAATCCCACAAAACATGCTTTGGAAAAAGTAGGTCATCAGAAAAACTTGTGTCCTCCTTCCCACAAAATCTCCACTGCCCTGCCCCAAGAGCATTTTAATGTCTGGGGCAGACACACTCAAGTCCATTAGAAAGGCCAGCCAGATGTCCAGGTACTTAGGGCCCAACACACCTGCTAATGTGAATAAAAGTATTTTGATTTAGTTTTCAGTGGTAGGCTCCATGACATTCATATTCTTTGGAGAAGTGCTTACAAATTCAACATTTGATGTTTCCTATGAATTATTCAATTAACTCTTGATTACCCACAGGTGATTTGCCTGTGGCAAAAGTTAAATAGGAGACTATGCCTCAGCCACTCACTTCCACTACAATAGACACGGATTTGGGTAACATAAAGTAACTTAGTAATAGCCTGAGTAAAATATAATCAGGACCACACATCTGCTGTAGGAAAAAGAAAAATTACCCAATGCATTTCAAATTCATTAAAAATTCTTTTCTTCATGTTGGCATCATTGCTTAGCTCTACTAGTGCTAACCAAGAGATAACTTTAAATAATGGTATCTATGAACTCTTACAATGGCCCCAATGATTTGAGAGAGGAGAGCTCTTCTACATCTACATCTAATTCCACAACCTAGTGGGTTCAAACCCATTCCAATCTCTTTCTTCCTCAACAGTTTCCCCCTCTCTTTCTTTCCATGATTCCGAAGTCAACAGCAACAGATCAGTAGAGAACGTGGTCAGGGTAGATGTCTTGCAATCATCTTTTATCCTACCTCAAATTTAATAGTTACTTTAGAGATTTAACAGCTATTGAGTTTATTGAATCATTATACATAGCCACGGACAAAATGCACACCTTGTAAATTAGTTTTTTAAAGAGAATCAAGTATGGAGCGCCTGGGTGGCTCAGTCAGTTAAGCATCTGACTCTTGGTTTTGGCTCAGGTCATGATCTCAGGGTTGTGAGATCGAGCCACATGTCTGGCTCCATGCTGGATGTGGAGCCTGCTTAAGATACCCTCTCTCCCTCTCCTTCTGCCCCTCTCCCCACTCTTGTGTGCTCTCTCTAAAATAAATAAGGAAATAATAAAAATTTTTAAAAATAAAAAGAATCAAGTAGACAAGTTAATTTTCCAAATACCACTTTACTTGTGTTATGTAGCCAATATGATTGTATCTACTGAATGCCATTTAAAAATTGAAAAAGTAAACTCATTTACAAGTAAGTAAATGTTTGCTATTGAGTCAAGTGCCATCTCAACATTTGAATATTTTTTTCATCCTACTGTTTGGTAATAGGACAACAGATGAGAATAAAATAAGAATATTAAGAACCTTGGGAGCAGAAGCTCTTTTCTTTCTTTTGTAATCCATCCCAATCCCCCATTCTGATTCTGTATATTTACCCTGGAAGAAGGATATCACTGAACAGACACTCTTGCTTATACATAATTTACGTGGCCTCAGAATCCAAGTAAAGGGGAGGCAGGTATTCTAAGAATTCAAGAATAGGTATTAGTAAAGAAAGAAATATTTGAACTTGGAACAATATGGATCATTTATATGGCTTAAACATACACAGAAATATACCCGTATACCTGGATATGTCCATAGTCAGGTCTGGACTATCATCCAAATAATTCAGACTCCAGTAAGAAAGGCCAGTATTTTATAGTTAATGTACCCAAGTTAATTCACTTGATAACTATAAACACACACTTTACTTGGCCTCTGGCTAGAGCTGCAGGGTAGAGGGAAAAGACTTCAGATCAGTATACTTTGCCCATCCAGTTCCCTTGGAATATCTACTGTATTTTGTATGTATGCATGTAGCCAAGGCCAATGTCTACACAGTCAAAGTCAAATGGAAGGTTTATATAGTTATATAGAGATATTGTAGATATAAAAATATGCTGGGGAAAAGCTAGGTATGGGGGTGAGGGACAAGGGAAGGATAAGAAGAGGGAAAGTGTTGGTTTGAATGACCCAAGCAAACTCACAAAATCAAATTATCCGGGTAGTCATTCAACTTTTCATTCTGCTTGGTCTGTACTAACAACCTTCATATGTTTGTACAGGCTTTGCCTAAGAAATTGGGAATATCATTGATTTTTCATTAGGTCGATCAACATATATTTGAAAATCCCATTTTCAGAATTTTGCCTCATTGTTATGTACTTAATTATCATCTTGAATGTGCTGTGGATTCAACTTTCACCAGTTTTCAAAGAAATTGTCAGTGAAATGCATGTATAAAGGCTCTGTTGTGGTGAAATCATGAAGACAGTTGTGCCCTCCTATCTTCAGGTATACTGGACACCCCTCCCTCTGCCTTCATTGACATCCCACTTTTTTCTCATCCAACTAGAAAATAATGCCATATGGAACATCCCACATATTGAGAAATGTCAGTTGGAAGTTGTCACTTTTATTTCTAAATAGCACCTTTGGCTAATCATGGTGCTAATATTCTCATAAGTGTGTGGCACTGGCCCACTAGAAAGAATACAAGCTGAACCCTCCTCAGTCTCCTGTATCATCTGGGCTCTGTGACTGAATCTTTCACTCATACTTGCAGAAGGATATGTTCAATTAAATTCCATTGAAGTAATGAGTGACATGGAATTTGTGATACTTAGTTGGACTTAGCTCACAAAAAGCAAAGTCAAAGGCTGAACTCTCCAGGGCTCAACAGATAGGGCTTAACCAAGTGAATGCCCTCATTTCTTTTCTGCAGCTCTTTGCAGATGTTGGCCTATGTCTAGGGAGCCAATGGCCATACCCCCTTTCCACCAGCTCAACCCAACAGAATGCATTCACACAAATCAACCTGGTCACCAAGCCCAGACTGTTAGGTATATTCTGCCCTTCTTCTTCTATCAAGAAAGCATTTTAAAGCATAAAACAAATGGGAATCATTATAAGAATATAATTATAAAAATTACTATAAGAATAACCTTGAATCCACTCTTATTATAACCAAATGCAAACGTTTCACAAACTTCAGTATTTTAATTTACAGTAGTCCCCCTTTATCCATGGTTTCACTCTGAGCCATTTCAGAGTGATCAGGGAGAAGATGATCCTTTGTAGGTACTATGAGAAGGTCAATAGTAGCCTAACACTATGTCACAGTGCCTGCATCACTCACCTCACTTCTGCTCACCATGCAGGCATTTTATCATCTCACACCATCACAAGAAGAAGGGTTCATACAGTACAATAAGATCTTTTGAGAAAGAGTGAAACCACATTCACACAACTCTTATTACAATCTTTTGTCAAAATTGTTCTCTTTTATTACTAGGTATTGTTGTTAATCTTTTACTGTGACTAATTTATAAGTTAAGCTTTATCATAGAGATGTCTGTACAGGAAGAGAACAGTATGTATAGGGTTTGGTACTATTTGTGGTTTTAGGCATCCACTGTGGGTCTTGGACAGCATACCACATGGATAACGTGGACTACTATATTAGTAAAATATTTCTTATGATGAAGATCTGAAATTACAAGACCTAGAGGTTGAGCCTGTGGCCTGAGTGGTTTTTTAAATTCCTTTCAGCTCTATTACCCCCTAAAAAAGGAGGCAATAAAGCCCTGAATCTGGCCTCGGCCTTTTCTTAAATGTATAGTTGGGGCAAGCTGTTCCATCTCTCCATACCTCAGTTTTCTCATCAATCCAATGGGGATAATAATTACTTCAGAAGGTTGTTTTAAGGGTTATAAGAGATGATTCATGTGAAGCTGTTAGGACAGTGTCTGGTATAGGACCACTTCTCAATAGTAAGCATAGGCACAATAATGATGATGCTCAGCAGCTATGTTGACTCATGACACCCTCAAACATTTTCACATGCAGTAGAGAGGGCAGAAGATGTGCCAGATGCTTCTATATCCATTTTCCATTTTAAGCTTCATGATGACTCTCACATTAGTATGACTGCTCCAGGAAGCCCCACATTGTATCCATGAAAACAGAGACCCACGGAGTTTGGGAGACCTGCCCTCAAGTCCACCACTCCTTCTAAAACCCTTGGCCCGTACATCGAGCTGCCTCTTTGCAACAGGACTCACTGCTGGAAGGCTGAGGACAGTCAGTTTCCCAGCTCTCCCATCTTGTGATGTTAGGCAACCCCCTTTTGAGACTTGTCATTCCTTGCCTCCTTACCCAAGGAATCTGACACAGGAAATATATCAGTTTCTTCATCCATAAAATCTGGATGATTCTGCCTTACCCACCCCACACACAGGTATGTTTAGAGAATCTTTCTCAAAAAAAGATAGTCCATAGGAAAATACTATAAAATTTCTCTTAGTATAAGGTGGGGGATCTACTATGTGGATGTCAACATTTGCCTCAAAAGCAAATTATCAGATTCCATTAGGCTATTCCCTAACCACTAGGAACATTTCTAGTTTTGCACAATTTCAATCCATTTCAGCTGCGGTACTGTGTAAAAAAGGAGAGTGGAAGAAAAAAAATAGTAATTTACCATAAATAAACACACAATAAGCAAACGACCTTATGATGGCCATAAAATCATCTCTATTTTGGCCAAATTGTAAAAGGCTAAGAAGCCCACTATGGTGGACAGCTGTTAAGCAAATTCTACATTTGGCAAGGATTCCAGATATGAATGAACTATTCAGTCTTTCATTACTTCCAAATTGTTATGTCTTTGTCATGGAGGAAACCCAACCAGACACAGTGCATTCAAGCTTCCTCTGCTAGCCTATTTGAGCTTGAATGGATAAGTAGCTGAGCACATCGCCCTTTCGCTTCCTTCCCACTCCAGGTTATTGGGAAAGTGTATTTCTTCTTTCAGACCAAGAAAACAAGAATGACTTCATTTACTTTCTTATTCTCCTCAGTTCTTTACATTCTCAGTTAATTTTCCCAGCAATACTATGAAGCAAGTATTATCCTCATTTCCAGAAAAATTCACCCACCCATCCAGCCACTTATATTCCTTTGCTACCTGCTTGCTAGAGTTTCCCTCTCATACCCACACATTCCCAACACACACGGTGAGTGTCTCAAGTTCTCTTATCAAAACCTGTTCTCAAAAATTTTTTTAAGTCTGCTTTTAACCAATCTGCTTTTCTTTAAGATTTTATTTTTAAATAATCGCTACATCTAATGTGGGACTTGAACTCACAACACCGAGATCAACAGTCACATACTCCCACCACATAAGCCAACCAGGCACCCCTCTCATCTGGTTTTTAGATCTACCTAAATTATAAATGATAAAGCAAAGCTAAGGCTTGAAATGTTATCCTCCCTTCCAGCACAGGTTTTTGTTTGTCCAGAGGATTTCCCAAAAGCATTATAGGCACCAATAAGCTGGGCTTGTGGAAGGAGAGGAGGGAAAAGGAGGCAGTGCCTTTGAGAACCCCTTAAAATGATAGTACCTACTTCACCCACACAGGAAGCTGGTTTTACCTACACAGTAGTCTCTAAGTTGTTAAGGGTCCTGAATCAGAATGTCTAGAGGAGCCAGGCAGGTAACATAAATCAGATGATCAGGCAGCTGTAAATAGAGCTTGTGTGGAAAAAAAGCTTTCTCACCTAAAGGCATTCAAGTTTAATGTTCACAAAACACAGTGCCAGCCAGATCAGTCATCCTAGGGCTGGACTGGGCCCATGACTCAAGTCTCTAACATCAATCCCTTTCACATCCATCATTTTTTTGGTGCCCCCTTCCCATCCAACCACCCTGTGAGGAAAGCAAGAAGTCTCCATTTCACTGATGAGGAAACTGAAGCCCAGGGAGGTCAAGTGGTTTGTCCAATGTCACACAGTAAGAACCACATCTAATTCTTCCCAGGGATCCCAGCTCTGAGTCTGACTTCACCCAGCCCAACTTCTCTTCATAGATGGCCATCTTCCAAACATGACTTACGTATCCTCTCTCCAATCTGAACCTTGGTGGACCATCTGTAAATGTGGATTTCACCAGAGGACTTCTACAGTCATTTTCAATGCCTTCATTCTAACTTGTTATTTTGCTTCATAAACATAACACCATTCCCCCCTTTATATCTAGGCTCTAATAAACTGAGTGGGTAAGGCAATTTCACTCGCAGGTCAGACATGCAATTTGGCTGTTGAAGGGATAATTTGGGCATTCACTACACATCAACTGCGGAATACAAGCCTCAAACACTAATATGCCTGTACGAAACCCTAATTTACTGCTGCAGGGGCATGAAACATGTTCATGGACCACATTTCACTCACAGATTATCACCTTATGCCCTATTTGAACTTGCAGGCAAACCAATACATATACTGAAGCAAATCCTTTTCTCTGAGTGGCCTTGGTTTTATACTCAAACTAATGGATCACTAAGGTCAAAGTATCTCCCTTCCCTCCTGAAATTAATGCTCTCTCTGGCATGCTTACCACCCTTCCCAAATGCAGCTTGGTGCTTTCACTGTTCGTGTAGCTCATGAAACAATCAAAAACACACAAAGAAAAATTAACTCTCTGCTTATGATAATGCAGGAGTGCTTGACATATCTTTGTGTCTGGTCTCTGAGGCAAGTGTGGAGAAGAAGGAAATGTTGTAAATCATTAAGTTGTCACAAGTAATAGCTCTCCATCTTCAAGCGCTTGCCATGTCCAGCTTATCCCATTTAAACCTCACAACAATCATGCAAGAGATTATTCCCCATTTTGCAGATGATAAGACCGATTCTTAAAGAGTAACTTGCCCACACTCTCTTACTTAGAAATTTGAACCTCTGACTTATCCCAAAATCTATGATTTCTTCCCTGTATGCTCCACTGACTGAAAGTGAGATTTGGTCCTTTGTAAAATCAAATATAAATTTAAATAGAGGGGTGCCTGGATGGCTCAGTGGGTTAAAGCCACTGCCTTCGGCTCAGGTCATGATTTCAAGGTTCTGGGATGGAGCCCCGCATCAGGCTCTCTTTTCAACAGGGAGCCTGCTTCCTCCTCTCTCTCTGCCTGCTTCTCTGCCTACTTGTGATCTCTGTCAAATAGATAAATAAAATCTTTTAAAAAAATTTAAATAGGAAGCCTGTAAGTTTTTATTGGCATAGTTATTAAAATTGGGGGGCAGGGTGGTAGAAAATCATGTCCTTAGAATACTGATGAATCTTTGCCCCTGTCTGAGCTCCACCACCCAGATTACTATGGAAATAAGTCTAAAAACAGTGACTTGGGACTCTGTCTTGTCTCTCCAACCACCAGGCAATGATAGATCAAACCAGTTATATTCATTTGGCTATATGAAGGAGTCAAAGTAAATTGATAAATATATTTTCTCTTGCCATTCATGTTTTAGTCATCTTAGTGTCTGGCACATTGCATGAACTCAGTACACTTTTGGTGGATAGAACATTGGTGAAAGAATATTTGAGTCACTAAGAGAATCAAGTTCTACTAGATTCACAAAAATAAATGGGCCACTGACCCAGGCTGAATCAGTGAATGAACTGGCTACACATTTAAAAAAAGAAAAACAGAGCACCTGGGTGGTTCAGTTGGTTAAGCCTCTGCCTTCTGCTCAGGTCATGATCCCAAGGTCCTGGGATCAAGTCCTGCATCAGTCTCCCTGCTCAGCAGGGGGTCTGCTTCTCCCTCTCGTTCTGCCCTTCCTCCCTGCTTGTGCTCTCTCTCTCTCCCTCACGTAAATACATAAACTTAAAAAGATAAAAAACAAAACAAACAAACAAACAAAAACCATGGCCAAGCCAGGGGAGCTGTACACCTCTTAGTCAGGGCTTCTGGGGAGAGAGTTCCTGCTCATTAGGGAGTTGGACTAGACGAACCTTAATACCCCTCTTGTAACTTGAAATTCCACACAAGTCTATGGGTTGGTAAGGAGTGGAACATTTTCTAATGTAAGCCAAAAAGCTGGTCCCATGGAACACATAGCCTCAAAGAGGTCATCTTCCAGAAGAACCTCCCTTAGCTCCATAATCAGCCCAATTCATAAGGATTGTGAATATATGGTATGTTTGTGCTTAATGATTGCATGTGATGCCCATTTGTTATCAGGAGAGGTAACACTGTGCATATTTACAGCTCTAAGTCATTTCCAAATAAATCCAAAAAAGCACATTTCATCATATTTCAATGTGATTATTCCCTGTTCTCCATCGTAGGTCTCCTAATTCAGTAGCCTGCATCCCTGTTTCTCATAGATCTTTTGCAAGGCCTTCCACATTAGTTCTCCTGGTAGTCCTTTCACTGCCTTGCCTCTTGTCTCAGGAGCACTGAGGACTGTGCTCAGGGAACCCCTACCCTGCTTCCCGGCCCAGGACTGCTGTTCTCTTCCAGTGCATCTGGTGTGTATTTGCTTTTCATTCTTCTTTTTCTTCTTCTTCTATAGATCCTCCTGCCACAATCCCTTGTGCTTTTGGAACCTCTGTGATCTCTTTCCTTTCTTTTATAATCCCCAGTCACCTTCCCAAATTGATCTGGGCACAGGCCACAGGTTCAGGGGCTTCATGGACGATTTTATTCAGCACTGGGGGAGCTGAATTGTCCACTCCCCATTAACACCTCAAGCTCTTGCCTCAGTGAGGACTGCCCTTCCTCACTGAGCCAGTTTCCTTGGAAGGCCATAACTACACATAGCTGGGAGGCTTAAAACCTCAGAAATAGATTTTCTCATGCTTCTGAAGGCCAGAGGCTGAAATTAAGGTGTCGGCTGGGCTGTGCTCCTTCAGATGTTCTAAAAGAGACTCCACCGCCTCTCCAGTTTCTTCTTGGCCTCCTTGGCTTGTGGCCTCATCACTCTAATCTCTGTCTCTGTGGTCATGTTGCCTTATCCTCCTCAGTCTATCTCAAGTCTCTCTCTGCCTCTCTTGTAAGGACACATCATGTGATTGCACATGGATTACCTGCATGTGCTTGTACATGGATTACTAAGTAATCCAGGATGATCTCATTTTAAGATCCTTAATTACACCTGCAAAGACAGGTACCTTTGCAGGTGTAATTAAGAAAAAAATTAAGAATTAAGAAAAAAAATTCTTTTTTTTCCCAAAGAATGTCACATTCACAAGATCCAGGGATTTGGATGTGGACATATGTTTCAGGGTAGGACATGGGGGGTCATCATTCAATCCATATAGTCCCTCAGGACCTGCGTGGCAGTTCATACTTTCTAAAGCAGTGTTTCCTAAACCTGAATTTACATCTCAGTGACCTGAGATTCTGTTACACTGTAGATCCTGACTACATCAGCTCGGGCAGGGCCTAAGATTTCTGCATTTCTCCCAGGTCACTATGGTGCCTAACTAGGTGGTCCCAGATGAGCAAAGCGCGTCTGAGGGTGGTCTACTGAGCAGCCGCAAGAGCACCCAGAGCCTGTTAAGATGGAGACCCTCAGGACCCACTCAGACCTGCTGAGTCCAAATCTGCATTATAGCTAGATCCCCAAGCTGCAACACTGGGAATCTGTTTGCACATTGAAATTTGAGAAGCACCAATCATACAATAGGGTTTTTATCCTCCTGTGTTACACCCTTAGAAAATGAACAGGTCAACTGCATCTTTCCTTTTTCTTCCTCCTCCTTCTTCCTGGCTCAGTGGTCTTTCAAATAGTTCATTTTTTTTTTAAGATTTATTTATTATTTGAGAGAGAGAGTGAGCTTGGGGGGGAGGGGCAAAGGAGAGGGAGAGAGAATCTCCAGCAGACTCTCCCCTGAACACAGAGCCTGTGGCATGGCTTGATCTCACGCCCCGAACCTGAGCAAAATCAAGAGTCAGAAACCTAACCGACTGAGACAACCAGACACTCCTCAAATAGTTCATTTTGAAGAAAAGACTGGTCCCTATTTTGTCTTAAGAAGTCTATCTACATTTGTCTCCACATCAAAATAAAACTATGCCAACTTAAAAGAAAAAAACATTCTGAAACTGATGTTATAAACCTCCAGAGTCAAGCTTTTCCCTAATGCTTGTCATTTCCACCTTGCAATAAAAACAATGAACTCTTGCCCTATTCTTAATTTCATTCTTCAACAGACGTGCCATGAGCCAGGCCCGGTTCTAAGTGCCAGTTTCCTTGCAGCTTATATGTTGAAACAGAAAATAAGTAAGTTGACAGATAATAAACAAGATCATTTCAGATGATGGTAAGGACAGTGAAGGAAATAAACTGAGTGATGAGATATGATGGGGGAAGGGGTTCTATTTTAGTGTTAGATGGTCAGGTGAGGCCTCTCTGAGATACTGACATTAAGACCAAAGAGTAACTAGTCAAGATCTGGAAAAGAAAGTTCTAGATAGAAGGAATAGCTAGTGAGAAGGTCAACCTGGGATGAAAGCTGGAGTACTTAAGGGCTTGCAGGCAGTGTAGCAGCAGTGCCATAATCAGAGGGAGCATGAAACAGGGTTGACGAGGTAGGCAGATGCTACAGCCCCAAATTCGTGTACTGATGCCCAGTGTAACTTTATTTGGAGACAGAACCTTTACAGAAGTAATTAAGTTAAATGAAGCCATCAGGTTAGAGCTCCAACATGGTGGACTTAGTGAGTACCTTGTAAGCGCATGAGGACACAGTGAGAAGACAGCCGTCCATAAGTCAGGAAGAAAGTCTTCACCAGGGACTGACTTGGCCAGACCTTGATCTAGGACTGCTAGCCTCCAGAACATGGAGAAAATTGATTTCTGTTTCTTAAGTCATCCAGTCTATAGTATTTTGTTATGACAGCAGACCAAGCTGGACCACAAGGGCCGCAGTAAGAAGCTGGGTTTGAGCAGCAGTATGCTGGGTCTGGCTCATTTGAGCTCACAAAGGTCAATGTTGAATTTTCATGAATTTTGTGAGCCAGTAAACATCAAGTTGGTGGCTTGAGATTGGCCTCAGTGGGAGCATATACACCATGGAAATTGGCAAATTCTATAAATTAGGGCTCTTCTCCCTCATTCCAGGCAAACTTTTCTTTTAACTTTTTGCTCCCAGGCCTGACTTCCTGAACTTTTGATCAGCAAACCAGCTCTCCTCTTTACTCAAAATAACCATCAGTATCAGGCTTCACAGTCGAGACCCCGCCCTCCACCAAATGCGTCAGAGCTTCAAAGACTCTCAGAGCTAAAGGGCCTATAAGACTGGCTGGCTGAGCCCTTGCCCCACCCCCACTCTATTCAATGTGAAAATTGAGGCCCGGAGCTTCATGGTCTGCTCATGGATGTACAGATAGATCGCAGGGAAAGAACACAGATGGACACTGGCTCCTTGACCAATACTGTTTCTACTACACAGAAAGGCTGAGCACTAGTGAGCACAGAAGACCATCCTACCATTCTTACTTCAGTGGAAGCCATCAACAAATGATAATGGCAGGACATTTTTGCAGACTGCAAATCACTAAACAACCAGAACAACCTCTTGGTGTGGTTTGCCTTCATGGCTGATCACCTGTGACTTGTTCTACATGTGCAGAGAAGGGACACTTCCAAGAGAATTGGTGGATCCACTTTTATCCAAATAGGAGCGTCTTAATTTTTTTTAAGTCCAATGCTACTTCAGCTCATAAATTCCATGTTCTACAATCTTTCAATATATTTTTAATTTTCTAGGTTCCTATTCATGTTTTCAGATGGCATGCCCTCAGCACCCTCTGCAGCCTTTATGAGCATGTTCCCTATAAGGCCACTTGGGTTAGGAGCATATAATAAGAGCAGATCAAGAACCAGCTCTCATGGGATGCCTGGGTGGCTCATTCAGTCAAGCATTTGCCTTCAGCTTAGGTCATGATCTCAGGGTCCTGGGATCGAGTCCCATGTTAGGCTCCCTGCTTGGTGGGGAGTCTGCTTCTCCTTCTCCTTCTGCCCCCCCTCCCCTGCTTGTACTCTCTCTCTCTCCCAAATTAATAAATAAAATCTTACAAAAAAAAAAAAAACAGCTCTCAGGAGACAACCTGCTTTTTACTCAGCTTTAAGAAGATATACATTCAAAGCTGATACCTTGTCAAGGCTTCTCACTATTTACAACACAAATTCAGATAATTTAAAAGGGACCATAAGGGCACTCAAAGAAGCTTCCCTCCTTTAATCACAAAAACAAACAAACAAAAAAACAGCAAAAAGAAAAGTGAATCTACCACCGCTTTCAAAAGATTATGGAAATGAAAGTGACTTAAATTCGTTAGGATGAAACACTTGCATTTTTCTTAGAAATTAATCATATCTCAGGGTTTCAGGAGAAATTCGTTTTATGACTGCCACCGTTTTCACAGATTCATGGAAATTCATTGTTGGGGCAGACACAATCTACCATCTATAAATCCGAAAGGCCTAGACATGGAAAACTCTGCCTAAGCCTCACAGCTCCTGGGCAGCAAGATGAGGAAGCAGCTCGGTCTCTTGATTTTCAGTCCAGTGAATGCTTATGAAACTCTCAGTCCCTTCAAGAAGGCTCAGGTTACCCTCTGCCTAGCGTGAAGGGCTGTGCATCACCCCTCCAGGGGTACTGCCACCCAAGGATGGGGTCCAAATCTCATTCAGCCTTCAAAGTCACCTCCCTGTGTGAGGACCTGCCTGCCTTCTGCTCCCAGCCGGGCTCAGGCCATGCCTTCCTGAAACATAAAGCAAGACTGCACTGTAGCCTGGCTGTGAACAGTGACACAGAAATGGCAAAAGACTTTTTTCTTTCCCATTAATGAATGCAGCTGAGTGCGTCAACACTTCATTCCACCAAGGTCTGGATGTGGGCCAGCCTTGGACTACTGGCCCATATTCAAGTCACTTTTCTTTTCACCGTGAACTGTGGGTCTATTCATTATGGGGGAAATTGGAGGAAATGAATTGGCACAGGAAGTCTTCAAGTCATCCTGTGTTTCTGAGGGACTAGCCTCAAGCTTGTAGTAAAAACACAGTCATGAGATGCACAGATGGGGGAGACACGAACTGAAAACCTTTTTCTTTTCTCTTTTTCCCTTTTAAAAAAATGCTATCATGATAAAATACATATAACATAAACTTTATCATCCAAAACATCTCTAAGTGTACAGTATATTCACATTGTTAGGCAACCATCACCATCATCCACCTCCAGAACTCTTTCATCTTGCAAAACTGAAACTCTCCCCATTTCATGATAACTTCCCATTCTTCCCACTCCACAACCTCTGGCAACCATCATTCTACTTCCTGTCTCCATGCACTGGACTAGTCTAGGTACCTCATATAAATGGAATCCTACAGTATTTGTCGTTTGTTGACTGACTTCTTTCATCTAGCATAAGGTCCCCAAGGTTCATCCATGTTGTAGCGTGTGTCCGAATTTCCTTCCTTTTTAAGGCTAAATAATACTCCACTGCGTAGATATATTGCTTCTTGTTTATCCATTCATCTGTTGGTGGGTGTTGGTACCTGGTCTATGGAGTTCCAGTAAAACAAACACAAACATCAGCTGTTTCTCCAATAGAAAAATGTTTACCTATCTGATTTGAACATTTGCCTCAGGGCAGTGATGTAGAATGACCATGGCTGGAAAATTAGCTCAGTGAAGCTGGAGAGTAGGGGATGAAGAACCTAGAAGACACTCTGCATACAGGGAAGCAGATGGGAGGATGAAAGTAGGCTGTATGATGGGGCAAATGAGCGACTTAAAAAAAGTGCTGGTGGGGCACCTGGGTGGCTCAGTGGTTGAAGTCTCTGCCTTCGGCTCGGGTCATGATCTCAGGGTCCTGGGATCAAGCCCCGCATCGGGCTCTCTGCTCGGCGGGGAGCCTGCTTCCTTTCCTCTCTCTGTCTGCCTCTGCCTGCTTGTGATCCTGTCTGTCAAATAAATAAATGAAAAAATTTTTTAAAAAGTGCTGGCTAGTATAGATTAACCCTGGAGCCCTTGGAAACAGTGTATACCTCATACTTGGCAGGTGAGCTTGGACTTCTAGACCTTTGGGCCATCTGCAAGATCCAGACAAGCACATGGAAGCTATACCCAAAACTATAGAGCTGCCCAAGCATAAAACAGTAAAAATGACATGATTTGAAAACACAAATATGCTCAGAAGTCTTAGGTTTTGAAAAATTACACATTTTGCTAATTATTTGTTCTACACAATTTTCCATGGGTTCTCTTATCTATATCTGAATGGACATAACCTGATGGTGACCCTAAAATTCTACAGTTAGCTTATGTTTCTAGAAGTCTCCATTTGAACTATTTCCCTAAATCTCAAGTTATTAGACATTATAATGAAAAAGTTTATTAATGTATTTCAATACTCAGGGTATTTTCCTCTGAACAGAATTCTAAAAAAGTTATTCCAAAAATGTTCTGAGCAGTGACAGCATCATTAGAACAACAGTACGATCCACAAGCTGAATATAGAAGTTCCGAATGTCTACTGAGAAACAGTCTCATTCCTGTAAATTAAAGCTCCCTCAGGGGCTTGGTACTGTCTATTTTTTTTTTACATATTCAGGATATTTTCTAACAAGAGGATAATTTTGGAACCAGATTACTAGTGTACCTAATTTTTATTTTTCAATTGAACAAAGTTATATTAGCTTAGTAGCTGAAATAAAAATAGAAACACATTAAATTGAGTACTAAGATACAAAGCTGAAAATAACCAGAAAACCAGAAAGGATAGGCACACAGTTGGCCACTGTCCAGTCCTGTCCTGTCCCAGGAGAGCCAGCTTCTGCCTGCTCCCATTTCTGGACATGTTTTTCTCAATACCACAAAAAGGATTCAGAGTTTTACACTAAGTGTGGTAGAGTGTTATTAAAATGTAATAGCGTGCTGTTGTTCCTTAACTTCTTAGTATCTGGTATCGTAAGTATGTTCAACCTTAAAGGAGGAAAGCAATACTTCCGGTGGTACTGAGAAACAATTCCAGGAATCAGAGGGCATGGCCATTGGCATACACAAATGTCTCTTTAATACCACTGTCTTTGGGTAAATGTGGTGACAAGTGTTATGAATTTTCCTTTTGACTCTTTGTGGAAAATATCCATTTGTTAAAAAGTACTATCTCTATTATAATTATGAAGACTGATTTCATCTCCAGAGAACCCAAAAATCAGAATTCACAAACTGGGGCTCAGGGTGAGATAAACACAGATATAGAGTTAGGATTTAGAAATTTTATAGCAATGTGATGCAGCCACATCATTCAAGTACATGATCAGAGGACTCATCTCACTGAAGAGAATAGAGACTAGTTTAGGCATTTTTCATTTTCCAGTATTTTGTTTTATTGCATTTTTTGAGGTGTCAGTCCATGATGGGCTGAAAATCAAGAAAAATAATTTGTCCTTCGCCACAAAAGCTCTGCTTTAGACCCTATCTGGGGTTGAATAAATGTGTATATTATATGTGCTCCAAAGTAAATAACAAAAATCCTTTGGAAACTCTTATTTCCCCCAGATACTACCAGGGTTGAACATGAGGTCATGTTCATAGCAATAGCCACATCCGCTGGTTCTAACTCCCAGCCCTGCCCCATGGGAACTGCAGCCCCCACAGTTCTCTCACGGACCTCCGGGCTCCTAAGGTAGCCACCACTGGACCACAACAACTTTATGTGTCTCTCTAGATTTCTTTGGCCCCAGCTTTTCCCAGAACCTCAACCATTTGCTCAAATGGAAAATGCCAGCAGTTACCATCCCCTCATCTCCTGATACCCCTGGCTATCTTTGCTTCCCCCCAAACCATGCCCAACCTAACTGGAGCCTCAGCAGCCATGCACCTAGGTCCCATCCAACCTGTCCCAGGAGACTCTGGCCCCTTCACTGCTTCTGGATTCTTGGAAGCACTGTGTTTAGGGTATGGGGTCTGGCTTTCCCCAGAAACTGCTGGAAAGGATCAGTGACCCAACCTGGAAGTACAGGGGCCAAACAATAGACAGAAGGGAGCTCATGGGTAAATCCTTCTACCTCCCTCCCCTACAAGCTCTAATGCTTGGTTCTGCACATTATAAAAAGCTTTTCCCACACATCCTGTTTTTCTTCTTCGCTATACCTCTATGGTGGTTATTACCATCCCCACGATACAGTCAAGGAAGCTGGGGTTCAGGGAAGAAAAGAGTGTCCAAATATGCCACACAGAAGTACAGGCTGGTCAGTGCAAGACAAGCCAGTGCCAGCTTTGATGAGGACCTGCACCAGGAGTCCTGAGCAAGGGACATCTAGCCATATGTAAGAAATCCAGGGGGCAGAACTGTTCCAGAAGGAGAAGAGATGGTCCCATTGGAAAAAAGGGTGAGAGGACTTGTCTTGCCTGATACTGCCTTCTTCTGGAATGAATGACCAGTGCTGGAACTCTCAGGCCTGGCACATTTCTGATGGGGTAAGTCCTGAGCCTGGTGTGGACCTGACCCCAGGTCCCTGCCTAGCCATATGCTGGCAAAGTTACTGTGGACCTTGTGGATCTAGGTTCAATTCCCTCACACATATGTGGGTGATAGAAGTGCCTTCCTCACAGAATTGTTCTGCGACTCACAGAATGCTCTGTAATTATCATATTGTGCAAAGGTTGTTTTACCTCAGACTCCATCTTTTTTTTTTTTTAAAAGATTTTATTTATTTATTTGACAGACAGAAATCACAAGTAGGCAGAGAGGCAGGCACAGAGAGAGGGAGAGGCAGGCTCCCTGCCAAGCAGAGAGCCCGATGCGGGGCTCGATCCCAGGACCCTGGGATCATGACCTGAGCCGAAGCCAGAGGCTTTAACCCACTGAGCCACCCAGGCGCTCCAGACTCCATCTTTAGTGCCCAACAAAACCCCATATAAGCTGTTGGTTTCAGCTGCTTCTCTCTTTCTACATCCTGAGTTTGAACTTGCCCATGGGTGGAAGACAAGCTGGCGCAAATGTCAAAAAGTACAGCCGAGTATACTTTCTGAATCACGAGATTCCCATTTTCAATTAGTGTGAGCCTGGAGACCCCATTAAAAGGTGCCAAGTTCTGGCTTAGGGTGGGAAAGAATGTGGGGCATCTAGGGAGAAGCAAGTTAGCCGGCCACAGAGGTATACAGGTCAGCAGACCCGAGACAGGGAAAATGGTTTGGAGAAGGAGCTTAGGGTGAGGAGGTGGGGTCCAAGGTGACCCAACTGAGGGAGATCTTTAAAGGACTTGGTTTAAAAGTCAAGGTTTTGGGCTGAAGACCCATTCGAGTCATATTTGTCTCCTTTTGCAAATGAGGGAGCAGCTCCAGAGAGGGCACCTGCCACTCTGGTGGGTAGGCCCTCCTGGGACTGGAACTCAGGTGTCCTGACTCTTGTTCTAACACTTTTAAAACTGACCTTTAGCTCCTTCATGCTGCTTCCACCCTGCGTCAAGAGACCAGGCCTACTAGACTTGCCAGGACAGCAACCAATTTTAAGCAGCCTATCCTAAGACATTTCTGTTTGTCAGAGCACGGGTCCCAGTTTGAGGTTTGGGTAGTACACCCCCTCCCTCCCAAACCAGCAGGAGGGCCAGGCAGAGGGCCCAGGGCTTCATTCATTTTTTTTTTTTTTTAATTTTTATTGTGTTATGTTACTCACCATACAATACACCATTAGTGTTTGATGTAGTGTTCCAAGATTCATTGTTTACGTGTAACACCCTGTGCTCCATGCAATACTTGCCAGGGCCTCATTCTAATTGAAGACCTCCCCCAAACAGGCTGGGGGAATGCTCTATGAGCCTCAAGTCTGCCAGCAGGGGGCAGACATGGAAAAGGCTTGCCAGC
Source organism: Taxidea taxus jeffersonii (assembly GCA_003697995.1). Taxonomy (NCBI): domain Eukaryota; kingdom Metazoa; phylum Chordata; class Mammalia; order Carnivora; family Mustelidae; genus Taxidea; species Taxidea taxus. The sequence continues at coordinate 93,770 of RCUC01168564.1, forward strand.
TTTGAAGTTTGGCAGCTTCCCACAGAGGCGAGAGCTGCCTGCCTTGGTTTCCAGCAGGGTCTCTCATCAAATTGGGCTCCCAGCCAGGGAGCAGCAGTAAAAAGCCAGTATGATTGGTTTTCCTGTCTAGTAAAATGAAAATATTCATAAATGTTCATTCACTCTATCATTTCTGATTCTTTGGTGCTTACGCTTGCTAGCTCCAGATAGGGCACTTGATTTTAAATCATCACCAGACCATAGAAGAGCTGTGACCTTGGGGAGTTACTCTGGACACTTGGCTTCCACATTTGAAAATGAAGGGGGGAAAAAGACAGAAAGGGGGAAAAAGAAAAAGGAAATGAAGGGAACCACAGAGCCTACCTACTGAGGTTGTTGACTGGAATAGATTAGAATTTGCCTGCCACATAGTAAGAACTCAGGTGAATTAGCCAGCACTTAAAAGTGATTTTACATTATTAGCTTACATCTTAAATACTTATTGAGCACATACTATACATGAAGCCCTAAGCCAGGTGTTTAGGAGATAGAATAATGAATAAGACACTTCTTCAAAAAATCACAATTATCATTTTTTATGTATTGTTATCTTTTTTCTATTATCTATTTTCTATTATCTTATTTCTATTATCTTTTTCCTATTATCTATTATCTTTATATTATCTATTATTTCTATTATTTTCTATTATCTTAACAGTAACTCTATAATCTCTGATTTCTTTTATTGCTCTTGTTATGAGGAAGCTCAGTACCAGATCTGACAGCCAATCTGCTGTTTTGTCCACAGCCGCCAGCAGATTTGTGTTTTTCTTTCTGGTTGGTTCTCATATTCTATTTATATGCGTATTTTACTAAGTCACCATATAAATCTTTGACCTGACCTGCTCCATCCAGGGGTGTGGGCTTGCTGCTTTGCTGACAGGAAGCACTGGTCAGAGACTAGAGCGCTCTGGGGAAAGGAAGGTGCCAACCCGGAAAAACAAAACAAAATAAAACAAACCTTATTTACAGGTAAGGAAGTGGCTAATGAGGCCTGAGGGAAAGGGGAGGAAGCAGAAACAGAAACAGTGAAAACACCTCTGAGAAAGACAGGGTCTGGGCTCCTCTGTAGGAAGAAAGAAGAGCAGGCGAAAATACACACTGCCCAGGACCATTTCCTGATGTGGCTGAGAACAGGAGAAGAGAAGGCCACTGGAGGGGTATGCGTGCTAAAAAGCACAGGTTAGAGGAGAAGTTCCTTTGTATGCATTTCAGAGGCGAGGGGGAGGGAAGACAAGTAGCAATAGGTTTCTCGTCAAGAAAGAAAGAGTGGGGAGCAGAAATCACTGTCCCTGCAGAAACAGCCAGGCACCTGAAGGGAGACGTTCCTGGGATCAGCTCGTCCCACGGCTGAATCTCTAGGGTCCGCTGTGATTGTGAGTTGGCTTCAGATCACTGATGTTCCAGAACACACCCCCCACCTTGAACCAGGATGCATATAGGAAGCTAGTTGTCACTTATGTTAAAAATACAGCTGGGCTGCCACTGGCCTTGCTCCAGCACCTGCTGAAGAGGCCAGCAGATGGGCCTGCACACTTGAACTAAAGGAAGAAAAGGAACCAAAACCAAATTGCTGACTGTGCAAAGGAGAAGCAGACTGACCCATCTGCTAAGGAAATGTCAGGACTAACCAACTCACAACATGACTTTTATAAACTAAGCAGACCCCACAAAATTGTGTATCTCTTTGGGCCAAAAGGTATGTGCTGAAGCCACAAATCGGAAACTATGAAAATGTCGATCAATTATAAAATGGATAAAATGAGTTGGAGTCATAGAGCAACAAGAATGAATAAACCACAGCTACTTAAAACAAAATGGATGGACCTCATCAGCAGAATGTTGAAGAAGCCAGGCACAAAAATCTTTACAGAAAGATCCAAGACAGGCAAAACTGTGGGGATAGAGTCAAGGCAGTCACTTGAGGGCAGTGACCAGAAGGAGGCATGAGTTCATTTCTGGGCAGCTGGCCAGGTCTTTATGTGCTTACATGCATAGGCATTCCCCTCTGAAAATTCATGGAGCTGTACATTTTTCTATAAGTATATGAGATTTCAATACAATATCAAAACAAACAATACCACAAGCAGGGTCTTGACACAGCAGGTTGCAATGCGAGTGGTGGGCCCAATGACACCCCACCTTGGTGCCAAACAGGGAGGGTGCCTGGGTGGCTCAGGCGGTTAAGCATCTGCCTTCGGCCCAGGTCATGATCTCAGGGTCCTGGGATGGAGTCCCACACTGGGATCCCTGCTCAGCGGGGAGACTGCTTCTCCCTCTCTCTCTGCCCCTTCCCCTGCTCATGCTCTCTCTCTATTTCAAATAAATAAATAAATAATCTTAAAAAAAAAAAAAAAGTGATCAGGGAGTGGGGAGTGGCCACCAACCCAGCAGCTGGGTACTTAGGATCTTGACTTGGATACACTAGAGAAGTGAAGCAATGTCACAGCACCTGCCATCCCATGAGTGCTGCCTGAGTGTGTCAGCAGAGCCAAACTGCCAGGTTTGAATGTCAGCTCCACTGTACGACCCAGCAGTCTGACCTTAGATCAGTGCCTTAAATACCCAGTGCCTCCATTTCCATATCGGTACCATAAAGGTGATGATGAGTACATTAAATCTGGAACCATGCCCAGCACTTTAACTCTCACACTTACCATATGAGACAGACTCCAGGATTAAGTGATTTCAATGGGGCCACATGCCTAGTAAATGAAAAATGGGAATTGGAACCCAAGTTCTGCCTCATTTTAAAGCCCACAATGTAAGGTCTCCCAAAACAGAGAGGGAAAGCTCTCTCTCAGAAACCACAAATAGGGAAGATGACCCAAGGAAAATCATTCAAATGCAAGGAAAAGTGTTAAGACTTTGGAATAAGCAAAGGAAATTACTGGATAGCCTTTCAGTGGGATGCTGGAGCCTTTGCAAATTATCTGATGCCATCAAGTTATTTTATAACTCTAAAATTGCACACAGGGGATAGCAGTGCAAAGAATTCTTGTCTAAATACATGGAAATAAACCCTGCAATCTCTCTGCAAAGCATAATAAAGCAAGTTTCAAGTCCACATAAAAGGTTATTTCAACATTCCTTAATGCCTTACAAATCTGTGGTCCTTTTGACTTCTATGAACCAGTTACAACATCTAACCCTCATTCAATTAGTGACTTAAATAAAATCTTTGACATGTGGTCACTTCAATGTTTGAGAATCATGATTTTACTTTTCTTTCTTTCTTCCTTCCTTCCTTCCCTCCTTCCTTCCTTTCTTTCTTCCTTCCTTCCTTTCTTTCTTTCTTTCTTTCATTCTCTCTCTCTTTCCTTTTCTTTTCTTTCTTTCTTTTTTTCTTCTTTTTATTCCCTAACACATGGGAAGCAGGTTCAGATTTGTGGCCTCAGGATTTCCTGAGGAAGATCCATCCACTCTTTGCTCTACTGAAATCTGCCAGCAGGAGGCCAGGTGACCCTCAAGGGGCCGGTGGGAGGCCAGGGCCCCAGGTTTAGCCCCATACTGTGCTTCCTGTCCATGGTTGGCAAGGAGAGAGGAAGGCTGGTTGTAACTTGGAATGAACTCTGGCCAAACTGAGAGCAATTAAGAGTAAGAGGGGATGGATTCTGGCAAAGCCAGGGCACCTTCTCAAGCTGCCTAATGACTCAAGGGCCTGCAAAAAGAAAAAAAGGGGGTCTGACTGGGAGGCATAAATACTGAATCCTGAGGGATTAGGGGTATAAGTTTTTCTTTGCCTGTTTCCTAGATCTGTAACCTTGACAAATTAAACTCTCTAAGTTTCATTTATTCCTGCTTAAAACGTGGATAATACCACAGTATCTACATTTCTTGTGAAGAGAGGGCTTGTGCAAAGGAAGCAAAGTGACATATATTGAGCCCTTCACACCATCTCTGTCCTCAGTGTGGGACCTATGACAACTATTTTCAATGTCATTGTACAGAAGAAACTGCAGCTCCTGGTGGAAGATACAGTGGGGAAATGTTCACAGCTTTTGGGTTTTTTGATCAATGGAACACTATATGTTGCAATTAATTTGCCTTGATATAAAAGAGGCATTATAACCGACACTAGGTGAAATACAACCCAATCTAAAAACAAGTCAAGTTCTTACTAATTTACCAATTAGCAAGAAGTTTATCAATAAGCAAGAAGTAAATACTCTCCAGTTCTTAACCACATGAATTAAGGTAAATACAGGATTTCCAAGAGAAAAAGTGGCTAGGGGTAGGAATACTACTGGCTTGCATTTATTGAATATTTGCTCTCTGCCAGGCTTAGCATTTTTGCTCTTTGTGACAACCTCAGGAAGTGGGAAGTGTTACCTCCCCTTTCTGGCAGGGAAGTGAAATGGAAATGGAATTGAAACCCGGCTAAGACAATCAGCCCTACTGTGTACAGAGCACCCAGGAAGGCTTGATCCTAGACCCTAGGATGTGAGGATGTGCATCTAAATGTGGGCTCTCAGGCACTGGCAAGACCTCCAGGTGGTGCTGTCCAGCACCAGAAGACAGATGCTAAGAAGAGATCAGCTATTTTATCCATTCAGCAAGTATTTACTGAGGACTATTCCATGTCAGACACTGTTCTAGGCTGAATATGACAAGTAAAAAGCCCTGCTCTCATTGAGCTGAAATTGCAGTGGGAGTGGTTGGATGCTAAACATAAGCAAAATATCTGGTATGTTAGATAGAAATAAGTTCTGTAGAGAAAACGGAAAAAAGAGAAAAAATATTTGAGAGCCAGGGATGGGGTGGTAGGTACAGCTTTCCATAGTGTGCTTGGGGGAGGCGTCAGCTGGGGCACATTTGTGTAAAACCTGGAGCTAATTTGGGGAAGAACATTCAGAATGAAAGGTACTTGGCATGTCTGGGGAACAATAGGAGGTCATTGCAACTAGACCAGAGAGGATGAGGACAAGCGTGTCAGAGACAAAGCTGGAAGGTGCAGATCAAATAGGGCCTTCTACGCTGAGGGAGATGGGTCAGGTTCTGAGCAGACCAATGACATGACCTGACTTCTCTCTTGTAAGACCCACTCTGCCTGCTTTGTAGGCAATGAAATGTAATGGGGCAGGTAGAGAAGGGGGGAGATCACCTAGGAGTCAGTTGAAGCAATTCAAAGAGATGATAGTAGGTTGGAACAGGGTGGTAACTGGACGTGGTAAAATGTAGTCAGGTTCTGGGCACAATTTTGAGGCTAAAGCCAAAGGGATTTGAGACTTTCAGAAACCTTTGGCACCATCCTTTAAGGAACATCCCAATATGGGCTCCAATCCCAATAAACTTCTTGGAAAGCCCTCTCTTTTGGTCCCTCCAGGATAAGAGAACACATCACCCGTGGAAAAAAGTTTCCCTGACCTGCATTGTAGCAGCTTTCTTCTGCCCCCTGTGGGCTCTGGGCCCCTCTCTGAAATGTGGAGAACGGTATTTAATGAGCCTCCAAAGCCTCTCTACCTTCCTTGGATTTCTCTCAGGACCAAGGCAAATGCCCCTAGGAGTACTATTTCAATTCTGGTTACTGTATCAAAAAAACATCCCACGGGGCACCTGGGTGGCTCAGTCTGTTAAGCTTCTGCCTTTGGCTCAAGTCGTGGTTCCAGAGTCCTGGGATGGATGGAGCCCCTTCTCCCTCTTCCTCTCCCTGTTGCTCCCCCTGCTTGTGTTCTCTCTCTCTAATAAATAAATTTAATTGCATTTAATTTAAAAACCACCCCATAACTTAATGATACAAAACAACATTATACTCTTATTTAGATTCTGTGGATCAGTAACTCGGGACAACACAATAATGGCTGATCTCTGTCTCATTATGTTTGGGGCCTCAAGTGGGAAGAGTCAATAGCTGGGGGAGCTGTAATCACCTGCAAGTGACCTCACTCACAGTCCACCAGCTTGTTGGTTGGGACCTCAGCAGGCTGTTGGCTAGAACATCTACACATGGTCTCTCCATGCACTGTGTCTGTGTGGCATGGTTAGGGCTTCCCCATGGTGGTGGTGGGTTACAGTGGTGTGTATATGTCTGAATGAGATCTAGACCCACAGCGGCCACTTTGTAAGGAAGGGAGATACCACCAAACAAGATCGACACACTGAAGATGACAAAGCAGAGACGGAAAGAACCTGAACCACTGAATTCATCTGAAAGAGTCTATCCCAAATTTCCTGTTCAGTGAAATAAAGTTGATTTTCTGTATTGTTTAAACCAGTTCGAACTGAGGTTCTCTGTTTCTGTTGCTAAAGGCGGCATCCCTGAGATGGGTCTCCTAATCTGCCACTCCTCTGCAAGCTCCTGGGAAGGGAGCAGGGGCAGCAGTCATCACCGATGACAACTGGAATTCTGCATCCAGCGAATGGCTGCTGCCTCCCAGACCAGCTGGGGCCTGTGTCCTGCGCCCATTCAGGCTATGAGTGTCAGGGCCCATGATTGACACCTTCATCCGTAAAGGCAATGAATCAATTCTTTGCAATTATCAAGAACTTACACCCAGGGGCAGGCAGGGGAATAGAGAGTAGTTCTGATGTGGGTTACTTAATAGGGACAAAAAAATATCCTAAAAACCCTCTAGATGTGGCTCTGCCACTGACTCCAAAGGAATTACTTGCTTTAAGCCATATGTGGGATGAGAACAGGTGTTATAAGTGCCCCAGACACACCCCTTGGCTGTTCAAGTGTATTCCAGCCAACTTCAAACTGCCAGGCTTGCACACCTGTGCCCCAGGCTCTTTTTCAAAACTGGAAAGCCTCTCAGTTCACATGCAAGGAGTTCCATTAGTGCCCAGAATTAACACCCCAGGGAGAAGTCCTCAACCTCTGCTCTGGAAGTCGGTGTACAAATGTGCCAGCTCTCTCACCCTGGGCACAAGCATTCTGAAGTGTGTGTTTGACACTACTTTCCACAGAACTGAGCTCTGAGGCAGCTAGTGTAGCAATGCACCCCTTGTTGATTGCCTTCCTTCCCTGAATGACTTTCCTGCTGGAGTTCTCAGTCCCTCCCAAACAATTACCTGTGCCCAAATTTCTGTCTCAGCATCTGCTTTGGGGGGAGCCCAGACTTAGGCAGAGATCACAGGGGTGTACTCAGGGAGTGTGGGGAAGGAGGTAGACAGTAAAGTCCCCAAGGAATGAGGTAACCATCTAGCCACAGTCTTCTCTCTATTGGGAAGCACTGGAGGCATAAAACCAAGTCTTCAACTGGGAGATGAGCCTCTTAAGTTTTCGAGGCCCGCTGGTTAATTATTAGTGCCCCATTGCAAAGAACTAGTATATGTGTCAGGACACCATTAAACTGGTTCTGATTAGCTTCTAATCCTGGAGCACTCCTGGGTGGCATTTTACATGGACAATCCGTCCACACTGCCCCCATCTCCCTGCAGCTGAGGAAACCTCTGAGCAGTGATCAGCATCGAGAATGGATCCTCTTTTGTTCTTATCCATTCAATGTGTTTATTTTCAAGCTTGCGTTTGTGGAAAGCATTTAAACAGCGCCATTTAGAAGAAAACAAAAGTCACCAGATGGAAAAATAGAATAAAAAACATTCACACACAAAAAATCCCTCAAGCAATATAGGCAGGGCGGCAGGAGTTATTGTCCTGCTGTTGTGGGCAATGCAGCTGTGTTGGAAAATCTATCTGCTTTTGAAACCTAGAATTTTCGAGAGAGAATGGAGCACAGGTCAATAGAATTCCATGCTGTGATTCACTTCTTGAGAAAGTTGGACAAATCTTCCTTCTCCCTTCCTCTAGTAAAGATAGAAGAACAGTTACTAGGATTACCATATATACTGAATTATAAAGCATAGGCAACTCTTTCTTGAAATATGCCTGGCAGTCAGCCCATATCTTACTTGGAAAAGCCTTATTCCCAAGAGCCTGAGCAGCACCTTTAGCCACAGGCTGGCTGCAAAGCCAGACTGATAGGAAAGCAAGAGAGATGGTGGCTGCTTCTGAGGATAAGGCTCACATTACCACCTGTCTCTTCGAGAAACCCCCCTCTCGTCCCACCACCACACACAACACAGTTTTGCCTATACTAAGGGTTGAAAAACTGCACCAAATATGTCAAGCGTGGCAGAAAGGTCAACTTTCGTTCCCAACTAGGCCCTGGTCATTGTTTCTTCCTTGCATTCCATTGTCTCAGTGCCCAACACAGGGAGAGAAAAGATGGCGTTGTGAAAAGATGCTCTCCTCTCACCAGTCAGGACTGGTGTACTGGGTCCTGTGAAGAGTCCTAACATTAATTTTCCCTAAACTGATCTTAACTAGGTTCTCACCCTCTTGTGCACAGCCATTCTGAATGCAGTGTGTCTGGGGCATGCCTCTGTCCGCCCAGGAGAGGAATCTGGTCACAGACAGCAACAGTGGGACGTTACGGAGCATGGTGGCTCCAGCAGTGGGAGGGGAATATATTGGCTTTGTAGTTAGATAATCCCACCCCACCATTTATCAACTGTGTGTTGATTATCAGTAATCAACTGATAAATAAATTACTGATAATCAATAAATTATCAGTAATTTATTTAACCTCTCTGACCCTCGATTTCTCTACCTGTAAATACTGGTTCATACCTAATAGTTAACTTGAAGATTAAAAGAATAAAAAACACTAGTGACTAACGTATCACGAGCTCTCTATAAATGGCAGCCTCTATTACTACTGTGGGAACCTGGCTGTGGTTTCTAACACTGTGAGCAAGTATGGGCTAATAACAGCTATTTCCACAATTGTCATTTTTAGGGACAGTTAACGTGATTTTAACTGTGGGTCTTTAAGCAGCAATGATTATTGGAGAACCCGACTGGGATTTCACATTAAGAGACCCATCACATTATGGAAAGAATGGCATGGTGGGCCCTGGATGGATGGTTAGGACAGCTGGAAAGTTGCCAGAGGGTCCAGCTGCCATGAAGAGGGCCTCCTGAGGAAACAGCTCATTCGGCCCGACAAAGATGCGGGAGCTGAAGGAAAAAGCAGCCTCGGAGAGATAGAACTCTGTGAGCCTTGGAGCAGAACAGGCACATGCAGATTTCATTAAGCACGAAGTCATGAGAAAGAGATTTTACAGAGGTCCAGGCTCTCTGAGAAGAAAAGAAGCTGAACACCACAGGCAAAGCCATCTGGTTCATACATGTGTGCTGCCAGGCCAAGTCTCCCTGAGCTTAACCATGTGGCATGCCCCCGGGAGACTGATCCCGAGCCTGTGTTTCTAAAGCATGAATCTGGAACTTACTGGAGAATACCATGCATTTTCCTTTCCACCCTTTCCAGACACACAGGTATTTCTGTGCATGGCTGGGAAATACCAACAGTGAGAAAATTCTAGAAATGGGGTAGATTCTTTGAGGAAAAGAGGTAAAATAAGATGTTGGTGGGGCTACACATGTGTGAAGAGATGAACAACAGAATACCCTCGTGTGGTATTGTGATCTATAACAAGAAACATATATATTCATCATCCTATTTCTGGCACAGAGCTTCTAAGACCCTTGAAATTTCCTAAATGATAAGAGGAATACAGGTGTCTTGATATTTATAACAAACCCCTTTCAACCACACCTGAGTTTATGTTAATGAGGTGACTTTTGGAAAGCCTCTAAGTTTGGGGCTGGCAGTCAGGAAAACCAACCCTGTGATTAGAGGGTTGGAACTCTCAGTCCTACCTCCGACCTCAGGGGAGGGGGACAAAGGGCTGAAGACTTGAGTTCAATAGCCATTGGCCAATGATTTAGTCAATCATGCCTATGTAATGAAGCTTCCATAAAAACCCAAAAGGGCAAGGTTCAGAGATCTGCCGAGTTGGTGAACACATGGAGATTTGGGGAAAATGGCACTCTTGGAGAGGGCACAGAAGCTCTGTGCCTTTACCTATGCATCTCTTTCATCTGGCTATTCCTGAATATTATCCTTTTATAATAAACCAGTAACCTAGTTTTAAAAAAAAAATGTTTTCTGATAGCCAGCTGGTCAGAAGCACAGGTAGAAGCCTGGACTTGCCAGGGCTGGGGGCACCTTTTAGGACTGAGCCCTTAACCTATGGGATCCGATGCTATCTCCAGATGGACAGTGTCAGAATTGAATTAAATTATAGGACACCCAGCTGGTGTCAGAGAATTACTAGGTGTCAGAATCCTGCTTGGGGAACTTCTCACAACACATTGAGTGGCGGTGACCTCCCAAGAGTATCAGATTAGGGGGAGTGTGAAAAAAGTTTTGAAAAATCTCCCCCACCCAAGTATATTTTGATGTACATACCCTCCCCACCACAAGCTGAGAGGCACCCAGAGAAGGGTCTAGGCTACCAGAGAGAACAATAGGAGGCAGGAAAGATGACACCATGAATGCCTGGAGGCCAAGAACCATTTCCAATCCACATATTGTTCATTTATCTTGGTCAAATAAAAAAATTTTAATTAATTTTGCATTTACTTCTCCCAGAAATATGACTTCACTTCTCTCCAACACCTTTACCTCCATCCCGCAGGCACACAACACACATAGCAAATCCCAAATCTTGTTATATAACACAGTGCGGCTCCTGTCCAGAAGCCACTGTCAGACAAGAGCAAGGTTGCATCCCGCATCTGTTAACTGCACCCATCATGATCATGTCATCATGGAGAGTTTTTGGTACATTTCACGAGACTCTGCCTTTGTTCCATGAATCTATGGCACAGAGGCACTTGGGTGGCTCAGTCGGTTAAGCATCTGCCTTTGGCTCAGGTCATGATCCCAGGGTTCTGGGATTGAGCCCCACATCAGGCTCCCTGCTCCATGGGGAGCCTGTTTCTCCTTCTGCCTCTGCCGGCTACTCCCCCTGCTTGTGCTCTCTCTCTCTTTTTCTGTCAAATAAATAAATAAAATCTTGAATCTGTAGCACAATCATTCTCCCATCCAAGTACTAACCAGGCCCGACCCTGCTTAGCTTCCGAGATCAGACGAGATCGGGTGCGTTCAGGGTGGTATGGCCATAGATTGTAGCACAATCATTCTGACCAGCACATTTCCCTTAAAAAAGAGCACAAGAGAAAATCTTTATAAATCTATTCTATCCTGGGAGAATAAACTATCTAAAGTGTACTTTACACATTCGCTTCTCTCCAGCCAAGCAAACCACACCCTTTACAGATTTCATCTGACTGCCTCCTTGTGATTGCCACGTACCCCACCTGAAGCGAACCTACCAGTCTGTGAACATGCCCGTGTGGAAAGAACACTTGTTCTGGAGCAGGAAAGGACCAGGTTCAAGCTTTGGCTCCCATTTATCTGGCTGTGGTTCCCTTTCCTTATTTGGAGAAGGAGGATAATTGTACCCACCACATGGCAGATGTCATGAGGTTTAAGTGACATAACTTCTGGCCCTCATGTTGTATGTTTTAGCAGTCATGCCATGGAAGGTTCTGAAAGGTGATCTCCTTACCAAGTAACAACCAAACCATAATCAGCTAACTGAACTTAGGGAGTTGAATCAGTATACAAGGGTCCAAGTATGGGGAGGGGAGCAGCAGGAGGGGACCCGTGCCATCATGAGTAGATTAAATTAGACTCAGACACGATATGCTTACATAGATTAAATTAGACTCACACGCGATATGCTTACATGGCAGGGGAGGAGTCCAAGGCAATGTGACCTGGTGAATAAAGGACAATAGAGAGAGATTATAACAGGTATGCTGGTGCCAATGTGTAAGCAAAAAAAAAAGGGGGGGGGGGAGGGAGAGAGAGAGAGAGAGAGAGAGAGAGAAGAAACAAAAAGACCTGGCATTTTCAGATAGTTATCTGATGAAAAGACTAACAAAGGATATTGGGCAAGTACCCAGAATGTGTCTTGATAAAGTATTAACTGAGGGGTTGTTGAGAGTTTAGGATGTATGCCCAGATCCTCCCCTCTGGGATTCTCTGCTAGGAGAATCATCTACATAAGAGAACATTCTAAGTGTGAAAATAAAGCTGTCTACTCCTTCTCCCACACCTAAAAGGTGAGGACTGCAGCACTGAGTCTGGGCACCCTTACATGGGTTCACAAGGGCCAGGAGACAGTGGGGAGCTCAGACACCCTGCCTCTGGAAGGGAGAAGACTTGCCAGTGTGCACTTTCTACACAGAAGTGGGAAATGCAAGAACTCTGGAAAACAAAAATTTTGTGATGAAACTTAACGTGTACTGAGTGGCTTAAACAACAGATATTTTCTCACAGTTCTGGAGACTGGAAAGGAGAGAGGAAGCTCTGGGGTCTTTTCCTCCTCCTATAAAGGCACCAATCCCATCATGGAGTTCCATCTTCATCATCTCATAGAAACCTAATTACCTCCCAAAGACCCTAGCTCAAAATACCACATGGGCTTCAATGTAAGAATTTGGTGGGGGACATAGACATTCAATCCATAACACCATCTGACCCTAAAGGTTTTAAATCAGGAGTTGTGAACATGTACCACACTCAGAGAATAACAATGTTAACATTTTAGTATTTAATTTCAAAAATTCCCGTTATTGGATATAGGGAGATGTTTTCAATTTTCCCTATTAAAAAAAAATGTGGGGGATGCCTGTGTGGCTCAGTCGGTTAAACGGCTGTCTTCAGCTCAGGTCATGACCTCAGGGTCCTGGGATCGAGCCCTGCATCAGCCTCCCTGCTCAGCGGAAAGCCTGCTTCTCCCTCTCCCTCTGCCTTCTGCTCTGCCTACTTGTGCTCTCTATCTCTCTGTCAAATAAATAAATAATCTTAATTCATTAATTAATTAATTTGGGGCATCTAGGTGCTCACTCAGTTAAGCTTTTGACTCTTGATTTCAGCTCAGATCATATCTTGGGGTTGTGAGATTGAGCCCCATGTCAGGCTCTGTACTCAACAGAGTCTCCTTGAGATTCTCTCTCTCCTTCTGCTCCTCCCCCTGCTCTCTCTCACTCTCTCTCCCTAAAAAGTAAATTAAATCTTAAAAAAAAATTCTGGGGGTGCCTGTGTGACATAGTCAGTTAAGGGTCTGACTCTTGGTTTCAGCTCAGGTTGTGATCTCAGAGTTGTGAGTTTGAGCCCCACATTGTGTTCCACACTCAGCACAGAATTTTTGAGATTCTCTCTCCCTCTGCCCCTCCTTGTGCTCTCCCTCTCTCATATAAATAAATCTTTATTTTAAAAAATTCTGCAATGATTATTTCCTTATGTTAAACTCCCAAAAGTAGACTAAAGTAAAGAGGAATGCATGTTTTAAGGCTCTTGAAGCATGTTGCCAAATTATTTTCCAACATCGTTTTGTCCAGTATTTAAGAAAAGCTATCAGCACACTGAATCTTATTGTAATAATATTATTTTTCTATTTATAGAAAACCAGCACATGTAGTGTTGTACATCAATTATAATTCAATAATAAAAAAGAAAACCAGCATGCGTGAATGGTAAAGTACTCACTGAGTACAGAAATGTATATAGCCTTCTGCCAACTTTCAATCTCTTCTAAAGGGAGGAAGGGAAACAAGGAGGAATAGAAATTGAGGGAGGTTAACCATGTTCCACATATTTTCTTTAAACCTCTCTTAGCCTTTGCCCACTATCTCCACTAACACTCTGTAATCCTGTCCCTTCAGAGGCTAAGTAAGGATAACAACTCTCACTATAGTCTAAACCTGACCTTCTCTCAGCTGTTTAATTCCTGGACTTTGCTAAATCTTCACTCTTCTAAGGCAGTTAAAAATTCCCTCTCTGCCACCTATTTTCTTATTTAGCAGAACTTGACCTCCCCTGGGTATCAGTCCTGGCTGAGAAACTAGAAAAAAAAAAAAAAGAACATTAAAATTTATAAGGCCCATTAGACCTCTGACTACCAATGTGATCTACTGGATCTTACTAAATGTCTAGGGCCATATTTGAGAAGATGTCTATTGCAAGGCTAGTCTCCTCTGGCTTTAGCAAAGACTCTATATGCACTCTAGACTAGATCTCTTGGGCTGGTCTACAGGGAAGAGATAGGTCCTATGTTGGTTCCCCATGAGTACTACATGATTGGAGTGACAGCCATGGGTAAGAGTAGGGGTGTTCTGAATAGAACAAGATAAGAGTTTTGCATCATAAGAGCCAGTAGTTCTGCCTATCAGGGTCCACACCCTCTGGAAATCTACCCTCCTGAACCCTCAGATTATCATGGAGAGAAGAGGGGGAAAAAAATAACCCTAGGTGGATTCATAATAAGCCTACTAGGTAGGTCAGATCCATTCATTCTGGATGGCACATTCCCAGTACGTACTCTGGGGTCACAGAGATAAATCTGACCCAGATACTGCCCAGAAGAGGACAAAACCTGTTATGGGTTTCCTTTTAAAGGTTTTCCCCTTTAAATCATAATTGCCATTGTACAAAGCCATGTTCTGTAACAAGAAATAGGCTCCAGGTAATGGAGCACCTTCTCTACATTAGCCCTTGCAGGGAGGACCTATTAGGCTGTGCAAACTTCCCTGAGATGTTTAAACAACCAGTACCAGAGGAGCAAGTAAACAAGGAAGGGAAAGGAAGGGGCCTCGGGAGCCCTCTCTGCTTCTTGTATCAGCTCCTAACTCCTAGCATCCTTCTCTGGCCCCTGAGCCCCAGGGTCCCCATGCTGTCCTATAGTGCTACTCCTAGGCCTGTCTGCCCCAGAGTCCCACCATCCACACAGCTCTATTCCTTCCCTCTCCCCAGCAAAACCCCAGGTCTAAGACTCTGCTGTACCCCACACCCCTAGACTTTTCAGATTCAAACCTCATTCCTTGGTCCTTATTTCTATCTGGTCTCTAAGACTATTACCTCCCACTGCCTGAGACTCCCTTTCTCATTTACCAGAGATGTTAGTAAGACTGTCTGCTCCATTACACTCTTCAGACTTGTAACACATAAAAGAAAGTCATCAAATCATATTTCCATTTCCTTATTTTCCATAGACTTCATTTGTCTGCCAGTATGTTTTCAAGTTTTATTGTTTTTCAAGGATAGATCTGTCATACAATTGGGTTTTGACTGTGCAAAGTAAGACTCCACTGATAACATACTGAATTTTTTTAAGTGGTTTAAGTGTTTTCATTTTTGTCCTCAATTTGTAGCCAAATTCTCTTTTGACAACAATTTCTTAAGTATCTTAACATAAATACTCTTAGGCCCCCTGCCTACAAGTCCAGAATAATCTGCATCATCAAACGATACAGTATTTTAATGGACACCGAAGTAGCCTATCTTTAGATTTAACTCTAAATGTTTCTATTTTATGAAAAACCATCATAAAAAAATAATATAGGGTCTCCTGGGTGGCTCAGTCAGTTAAGCAATTGCCTTTGGCTCAAGTCATGATCCCAGGGTCCTGGGATGGAGCCCCAAATTGGTCTCCTTGCTCAGGGAGCCTTCTTCTTCCTTTCCCTCCGCCTGCCTGCCTGCCATTCCCTCTCCTTGTGATCTATCTCTCTGTGTGTCAAATAAATAAATGAAATCTTAAAAAAAAAAAAAAAGAGCGTACAGGCGCATGTCTCTGAACTACTTTCTAGATTTTTCCCTTCAAATTATGTTGTATCCTTGTATTATAACTCCAAAGTTGTTCCATAGTCTGAGAAACATCTGTACTGGACAGGTATATTATTAAACACACCACCATTTATGTTGAGACCTTTCTTTGGGCAAGCATCTTGCAGATTGCTACTGAAGGATATTTCCTGAGCTGTCATGCCCCTAACCCTTAATTAAGGACAAGAAATAAAAAAGTTGGATAAGGATGTTAACATTGGAATGTGGACCAAGCAAAGGGTCTGGATGGAGGCTGCCTTTACATAAACTAATATTCTCAGACCACAGAACCAGGAAGAAGGTTGAGACATTGCTGATGCTGAATCCAGGAGGAGAGGCTGGGCTCAGGCACTTGGACATTCCAACCCAGATGCTGGCCATCCTGATAGATTCCCAAGACATGGGAATACAAAAGGACCTCCTTCAGACCCCCATCCTGCAACTGTTTCTGCAGGGAAGGCCGGAGAGGTGCTGTTTCCCACCAAGGCTCAGCTGAAGACATGTCCTTCTCTATGGGAAGCCAGAGGAGACATATGACCCTTTCTGAAAGTTTTGGAGTCCACTACACTCTCCCTGCAACTGAATACAGACTTTGCCTCTCCCTGGCTGAATCTGGCTCCCTGGGCTGTTCCATGGTGCTGTCTGAAGCAAAGGAATAAGTTGCTTTAGGGCCAAGGAACACATTGGCCTCACTGGGAGGCCCAGCAGCTCCTAATGGAATCAGCATGAGACACAAAACAGACTCATTCACTTTAACTCCTGATCTGTTACCAACTGTGGAGATCTTAGGAAAGTTGCTTAACCTCTCTGCGGCCCCCGTTTCTTTACCTGTAAAATGTAGATAATACCATATGGGGATATGGTGGGCATACTGAAGGCATGCTCAAAGAAAAGTATTATGAAAACACCCAGTACAATTATCAGTCTGGCAATATGTTGATGCTAGCCTTGAACAGTTTGTATTAATTTCTAAAAATAAAAAAAGGCTGCTAAGAAAATTTTATGAGAATTCATCTTTCCACTTGAATAATTTTCATAAAAACTCTGGAAGTGTTAGCATGTAAACAATGCCAGATACTCATTTTCTTTATAAATATCTATAATTGAAATCAGCTTTACAAAACAGAACAAAACCAAGTAAATTATATGCACATGATTCATTACAAAATTTTTGTCTCATTAACAAAAGCTTATGTAAATCTGAATTAAGAATGTAAAGAGCATCCTTGAACCTTCTGATCCATTACTTCAAGCTTGATTGCAAAAATCTTAAGAACCATGCAGCTACTCCCACTCCCTGTACTAAATCCCACTCATGAGAGAGGAGTGGAGAACGATCCCAAACCCAAGCCTTGAGGATATCCACGCTTAAAGTGGGAGAAGAGTGCTCAAAGTTATTGGTAATCAAAGAAATAAAAATTAAAACTCCTAGAATGGCTGAAGTTAAAAAGACCCAAAATGCCAAATGTTGATAAAGATGTGAAGCAACCAGAACTTTCAACCATCGCTGGTGGCAGTGTAGAATGGTGCAACTTTGGGGGCGCCTGGGTGGCTCAGTGGGTTGGGGCCTCTGCCTTCGGCTCGGGTCGTGGTCCCGGGGTCTTGGGATCGAGCCCCACGTGGGGCTCTCTGCTCAGCGGGGAGCCTGCTTCCCTTCCTCTCTCTCTGCCTGCCACTCTGCTCGCTTGTGATCTCTGTCTGTCAAGTAAATAAATAAGAGAGTCTTTGGGAAAAAAAATATTTTAGAATGGTGCAACTTTGGAAAGGTTAGTTCCTTATACAGTTGAACATGCACCTACTGCACTTTTATACCTAGGTGTTCACCCAAGAGAAAGGAAAATGTATACACACTAGAAGATTTGTACAAGAATATTTGTAGCAGCTTTATTCATAATGGTTAAAAACAAAACACAACCCCAAATTCCACTCCCAGGAAAATGGATAAATGAACTGTGGTATATTTATAAGATGGAATGATACACTGTAATAAATAGCAACAAACTACTGATAATACGCTGGATGAATGTCATAGGCATTAAGCTAAGCAAAAGAAGCCAGTCATGAAAGGAGTAGATATTGTCTGAATTTATTTATGCGAAGTTCTACCAAAGATGAAATTATCTATGTAAAAAAAAAAAAATCAGAAATATAGTTGGCTCTGGGAGGAGTGACTAAGAAGGGACACGAGGGAACTTTCTGGGGTGATGGAAATAGTCCATGCTGTCACAACAGTGTGTGTATGGCACGGTGAATGTTCATTTGTCAAAATATATCAAATTGTATACTTAAGATTTGTACATTTCACTGTCTAAATTTTACCTTAAAAATAACTGAAAACAAATGCTGAACTCTAATTAGTAGGCTTGCTTTTTTCAGTAGCATGACTTAGCAATTTTAAACTGCTTTCTATGTATCCTAGGCTTGAACAAATGAGTAAATACATTTAGGGGAATCAGAGCCAGGTTTCTACTGTCAGAGAAGAGTTACAAATATGGAAGAGGGGGAAGATTAGAAGTTCTCTAAGGTTATGGATTAGAATTGGAAATAACAGTATGAACTCATGCTTTTCAGTAGATAGATAAATAAATGTATGTTCTCACTCTGTCCACTGAGAACCCCTAAAAGCAATGATACCCTAACAGCAGTGAGCACATCGAGCATTCATATCTTAGGTTCCAAATAGTTCTCTGATTCTCCACTAAAATGAATCAGGGCTCCCTGGGGAAAAGTCTTATATGCCAGGACTGGAGGATGAAAAGTACAAGATGAACCTGGGACATCTTATTACACCAGAAACAAAGGGATATTCAATTAGTAGTTGGAGAATCCAGAAGTACCAAGGATTAGCCTGAAAGAACTTCCATTGGCCAAATCTGGGGAAATCTGAGGATCATGCGTTATATCCACTGAATAAAATAAAAATCCGTGAGACCACACTGTTATAAATACATGCATACCTACACAAGTAGGGGGAAAGATAAAGCTCTTCCTTACGGAAAAATGCTACCCAATAGGGACGCCTGGGTGGCACAGTCAGTTAAGCGGCTGCCTTTGGCTCGGGTCATGATCCCAATGTCCTGGGATTGAGTCCCACATCAGGCTCCTTGCTCAGCAGGGAGCCTGCTTCTCCCTCTGCCTCTGCCTGCCACTCTGTTTGCCTGACAGGCTCGCGCGCGCTCTCTCTCTCAGACAAATAAATAAAAATTAAAAATCCTTTTTTTTTTTAAGATTTTATTTATTTATTTGTCAGAGAGAGAGCAGGAGCAAGCACAGGTAGACAGAATGGCAGGCAGAGGCAGAGGGAGGAGCAGGCTCCCTGCCAAGCAAGGAGCCTGATGTGGGACTCGATCCCAGGACGCTGGGATCATAACCCGAGCCAAAGGCAGCCGCCCAACCAACTGAGCCACCCAGGCGTCCCTAAAAATCCTTTTTAAAAAATGCTACCCAATAGATAGAGAAGGAATGATGGAATTAGGAAATCATCAGTGGACGTTAAAATGATTTTGACAAGGGTGAAAATCTGATAAGGAGTAGAATATTTACATCTTTCAAAGGTACCTCCCTATGAACAAAGGGGGAGTGGTAACTTTATTACTTACCAAAGGAAAATAATATCTTTATGGTGGAGAAGTTTGGCAGACACTATTTTTCCAGTTACTATGGTTACATAACAAATCACCCCCGAGCTCAGCACTGTTAAACCATCATGTATTATGCTCATGGATTCTAGGGGTTAGGAATTTGGACACAGAATATCAGGGAGAGCTTATCTCCTCTTCATGCTTTTGGGGGCCTCATCTGGGAAACTTGCAGGCATTTTTCCCAGTTTTGTGTTTGTCCTTTTTCTTTTCTTTTTTTTTTTTTTTGAGTATTCTTTTTTGTGCCTAACTTTTTGTTTCTATGTAGTAGAATTTGCCAATTTTGTATGTGTGTGTTTCTTAAAAGAGCCTTCCCCATTCTGTTATTATTAGTTAAATCCTTCATATTTGTACATACTACTTTATGATTTAATTTTTTATGTTTGTACATTTGATCAATCCGGAATTTAATTTGGTATACGAAGTGAGTTAGCGATCTAATTTTTTTTTCTCATGTAATGATTTAGTTGTCTCAACACCATTAAATGAACAATTTCCTTTTCCTTCCCAAAGGACCTTTTATCACAGGCTAAATTACCCTGTTTATTTCATTTGACTTTCTAGTTCATATTATCAATCTAGTTATGTGTTTTTACGATGTTGTTTCAATTACTGTAGATTTATAATGTTTTAACATCTAGTAGGACCAGTTAGTATCTCTTCATTATTGCTTTTCTTCCCACAATTTTTTCTCTCAAAGAATACGCTTACTTATTTTTCATGTAAGCACGAGATTCAGCTTACATGCACTTCCTGATTTTTATCAGGAAAGTAATAAATTTCTCGATTAGGGAGGCCTGACATGTTAAGGTCCTAAGTCTTTGCGAGAGAGAAGTTCAAACATAGCAGAATTTGTGTTAGCCTTCTTTGTGTCCCCCTTTTTTGTGTGGCTTAAAATAGCATTTTAAAAGTGTTTCTCGGGGCACCTGGGTGGCTCAGTGGGTTAAGCCTCTGCCTTCAGCTCAGGTCATGATTTCAGGGTCCTGGGATAAAGTCCCACATCAGACTCTCTGCTCAGGGGGGAGCCTGCTTCCCCCTTTCTCTCTGCCTGCCTCTCTGTCTACTTGTGATCTCTCTCGCTCTGTCAAATAAATAAATAAAATATTTTTTAAAAAGTGTTTCTCATATAAATCTATTCATATGGTAAAATTTATTTGGGGGGTATTTTATCTGTTTTATCATTATTGCAAATGGATTCTTTTTTTCCCATCATGTCTTCTCACTGTTGCTTAATAGTTAAATGTTTACAAATAGTTAAATAGTTCATAAGTTCTCTAAGCTTATATAACTTAATGGAAACAAGAGGGTTGTATTCCGTTCTGTATCAATCACCAACCCACAACAGTAGCAAATGAAACTAGGGCTATATACCAAAGCACCTTCAAGTGGTTCTCTCTTTTTGTCTTGGTAGAATGAAGCAGAATATTCAGCACACTGGCTTTTGGACTACCTATTTATCGTATGGGATTTACATACATTTATAATTTATATGTACTGAATGTG
Source organism: Taxidea taxus jeffersonii (assembly GCA_003697995.1). Taxonomy (NCBI): domain Eukaryota; kingdom Metazoa; phylum Chordata; class Mammalia; order Carnivora; family Mustelidae; genus Taxidea; species Taxidea taxus. The sequence goes on from RCUC01168564.1 coordinate 114,474, forward strand.
TGTGTGGATAGATCCTCATTCAATAAATAAATCCTTTTTAAAATTTTTTATTTTATTTTTTAAAGATTTTTATTTATTTGACAGATAGAGATCACCTCAATAAATAAATAAATAAAGAGCACCCCTCAATAAATAAATCCTTAAAAAAAAAAAAACAAAAACGGGGCACCTGGGTGGCTCAGTAGGTTAAAGCTTCTGCCTTCGACTCAGGTCATGATCCCAGGGTCCTGGGATCGAGCCCCACATCAGGCTCTCTGCTCAATGGGGAGCCTGCTTCCTCCTCTCTGTCTCTCTGCCTGCCTCTCTGCCTGCTTGTGATCTCTGTCTGTCAAATAAATAAATAAAATCTTCAAAAAAAACACAAAAACCTGCTCAGCTCACCTTAACTCTATCAGCTCCAGTTATTACTAGGGAAGAGATAGTGAGGAAGAGCCTGAGGAGTGAAATATAGAAGATTTTGCAGTGTTTCTCAAAAGTTATAGTCACACATCCACTTAGGATGTGCACTTTGCTGTCTCCACACTGCCCTTACAGGAAAAACAAAAAATATGACATGAGTATGCATCATTCCCAGAACATTTCATCATCTAATTCAGAGGTTACAAATTCATGTGCCGAAAATGGCCTGGCAATTGACATAACTGAGTGTAGAAGACCTGGAGGACAATGAAATAGGGAACGGTGGGGACTGGGGCAAAGTGCCTGCCTCCTGTCCCACCAAAGGGGCAGCTGCCCCTCAGCACCGAGCAGATGCTCCCCTGTGGTAATTAAGATCCAATCTTTCAGAGAAGCTGAGGGTCCATATGAAACATATGAAAGTTCCCAGTTGTTAAATGCTGTCTCAATTTTTTAAAAGACAAAAAACACAGTGCAAGCCAGATGTAACCCGGGCCCTCGGGCCAACCACCATGAGTTCCTTCCTGTTCAGATCCTTCCTCCTGCACCTCCATGCTGTGTGGTGACACAGCAGTGAAAAAGGCCAGCTCTGGGCTCTAGACTGAGGGTTACCACCCCAGTTTGATGAGAGGGTAATTAATAGCCTGCTTTGCACCAGAGACAGAAGTGGAAATTTACTTCTGAATTTTAATGTTCTTTAATCATGGTGAGGACCTGCTCCAGGAAACCCCTGGTTTCTTAATGGCCTCTTCCCAGTAAAGCAGCCATTGGCCACATCATCTGGGGAAACTTCATGCAGAGCACAGCACTGGTTTCTCTCAGAATGGCAGCTGAGCCCAGGTTCTAGACTCCAGAGAAGCAGAGGAGTCTATCCTCCACACTCCAGTTCCACAGCTGTCAACTTTATTGAAAGAATCCACCAAAGCTAGCATGCTTTTCAAAATTAATTAAATTTCCTCTTCAAGAGCTGCATATTTTAAGAAAACATCTATTGATCTACAATATTGGTGCAGTGGTTTGCAATTTTCAGAGTGTCTCGTGCCTTCTTGTCATCTAATCTTGAAACAGCCCCAAGACGGAGATTTTGTGATAATCCTCATTTGAGGTGAGAAAGCTGATATCAGAGAGTTTCGGTGGCTTGCCCAAGCTCTGCAGAGTAAGTGCTTCTGTTCATGCTGCTTAAAAGGCCTTCTCTGGGGGTGCCTGTGTGGCTCAATGGTTTAAAGCCTCTGCCTTCGGCTCAGGTCATGGTCTCAGGGTCCTGGGATCCAGGCCTGCATCGGGCTCTCTGCTCAGCAGGGAGACTACTTCCCTTCCTCTCTCTCTGCCTCCCTCTCTGCCTACTTGCGATTTCTGTCTGTGAATAAATGAAATATTGAATGAATATTGAAATATTGAAGTGAATAAATAATTTTTTTTTTTTTTTGTAAAAAGGCCTTCTCTGTCCATCCTCAAATGGTCAATCAAGCAACCCACAGAGCAAGGCTTTGCCCCTACTTTTTGTAAAAACCTATGTAGGAGAAAGAGACAAACGAAGCAGTTTCTTTCAAACCTCAGGAAAAAGCTGAAATAAACTCCACAAAATCATAAGAGAGAAGCTGAGACTCACAGGACTCTGAAAAGCGCCTACTAGAGCCCCTTGAGTTATGAATTCATAAAGGAAGTCAGGCTGAATACAGCCTGGTTAGAGAAAAATGATCATTAGATTTGTTTGTATATTTTTTTCTCAGTGGTTTTTAGATATATCTTGGCAAAATTTCCGCCATTTCAGCTAATGAAGTTTTGCTTTGTTTTTTACAAAGAGTAATCTGTTTCCTAGAGCTGGAATGTGAGGCTCATTTTCCATCTCAAAAAGCAGGCCCTCTGGAGGGAAGCAAGTGAGTCTCTTTCGCCACCTGGTGGCCATGTCTAAATGCGACACGGGAGAGAAGAGGAGTTGGTGTGCAAACCCCCTAACTACACATTGCATGGGTGACTCCATGTGACAGCCATGGGGAGGCCAGAGCAGTCTTGGCAGACTGACCCACAATCATCATTTCTGATTAGAAACACATCACATTGAAAAGGTCCCGAAAAACTGCTTGTAGTATTTGGAGTGAAGCATCACAAATAGAATACATGTCCTCACCTGATTTGTCACACTCCTGCTTTCTAGTATTATTTTCACATCTTCTCTTAACCACAGTGCTGCTTTGTGAGGACTTAGATATTTGTATACAGCATATGAACCACTTGAGTTGACTATACTCCACTTCCAAACATGAATTACTTGAGTCTTCTGGCCTTCAAATGTTTTCACCTAACTATTGTGCTCCTATTCCAGCTATGAGAGCTTATTATTCAGGCCTGTTACTTCTGCATTCAAAATATTTTTTAATTAATCCTTTCCTTCCTACTTCCACACCCCAATCATGGCCTTTATCACTGAATTCCGAATTCCTTGACTTATTGAGTGCATTTGACTGGAGAGTGATTGCTCTGGGCCTGGGCATGAGGTAGACAGATGTGGGCACTTCCACCTTGGGCCTGGGACAAGACATATTTGCAAAAGGTTTCAGGTAAGAACTGAGTAATTCAGTTCGAGAAGGATGAGTAGCTTGCTTGCTGGGCTTCCTGACATCAACTCTTTCCAGTTTGGCCCACCACACCTCCTCTTCAGCCTGACTTCTCTCCTGCATTCCTGACCCCAAAGTCTTCCAAGTTCCCTTCTTCATGCACAGCTCATCTATAGAGTCTGTGTGGATCTGCACTCAGAGACACAGGTGGGGTGAGATCCAGTCCTGGCCTTAAGGGTCTCAGTAGGAGAGAGCTGTGTGGGGCTGGGATAATAGGCCCTCTGGGCCCAGAAAGGGTGTAAGCAATTCCACTGGGTAGTGGGGAGGGCTGGCAAGGGAGGTTTCCAAGGGAAGGTGACATTCAAGCTGCTCTCTGAAGAATCCAATCTATCAACAAGAGATGGGGGAAGGTGAGGCAGACAGCATCCCAGGCAAAGGGAGCTGTAGGTGGAAAGGCACACAGGAATGCACAAGTGAGGGTGAGGGATGGCAGTCCTTCTGCATGGCCAGAGAGGAAGTACATGGTTAGCCTCACAATGACCCAGATTCTAAATGTATCCCTGGATGTGATGACCATATGTTCATCCCCACCACATAGATTTATCATCCCTGAGGTCTCCTAAGGCAATAAAACTAACAATAAGATTTCAGATGAATGAAATTCCAGGCAGCCACTTCTGACTCTCATTTCACATGCCACTGCACTGATAGGGCTGGGGCTGTGTGGGGAATAAGTCATTGTTAATCAGGTGCTGGGAGCAAGGCTCATAGTCACAAGTCACAGTGAGGACCAAACTGGTGCAAGCTGTAGGAATGATGTGTCCATTGCTCACTGATGGCTGCTGGAGTGCTGGTAGTTCATGGCTCAGAGGAGTTTTCCTCCATGACTCTCTCTCAGCTGAAGAGAGCCACCTCATCTGAAGTCATGACCTCTTCTCAATGATGGAGGTGGGAAACAAAGCAAGAGCCCCTTAGCTTGATAAAGAACAACTTGGAAAGATCACCCAGCTCCAGAGCCCCCAGTGAGATTGGCTGAGACCTTTGTCACATCACAAACCAACTTCCTCTTCCAAATCCTTCACTCCATCATATATGGTAGATCCCCAGAGCACTCCCCAGCACAAAAATCTCTGTCTCAGAGTACTTTCCAGAGAACCTGATCTACAACAGAGAGCTCAGGGAAACTGGTTCCCATTCAAACAATGTCTGATGGCATCAGCGTAGTTTAAGAAAGACCTTGTCACTTAGGGGGAAGCAGGACTCTTCCCTCCTGGGGAGATGAGTATGTAGGGCTATTAGAATCTGGTGCCATTAAATGAAACACACATTCTATAACTAACTCCTCTTTCTCTTTGCTCATGCTCATCAACAGACATTTTATTTTTCATTTGCCTTTCTGTGTGCCTCATTACAGAGAGAAAATGCCTGAATGTGCAGTCCATCTGGCAATTACAATTTCTTATTTTCAATCAGCACATTGACATTTAGGGTTGGAGTCGGTCTCTTACAAACCCTGTTAGCCCGAGTGAACTGGTCAGTGCTGAGACAGAGAGGAGGACATGTGTCCAAGCACGTAAGGCAGAGATCAAGACTTGGATAATGGTCAATTCACCATAACAACACCTTTCTGGGAGTCCCAAGGTAGACAGTCCACTGCTTCTTGTGATATCTCGGCCTTGACTTTCAAATGTCTACAGCCTTAACCCAGAGGGAGCCCAGAAACAGTTCTTCTTCCCCCAGTGTAGCCACCTCTCAGTCCAAACCCTAGGAAGCAGACCTCTTCCCCACCCCCCACCCCCACCCCAGAGGTCAGGGGAGATGACTGGAAGTTTGGAAGAGCTTTTTCACAAACAAGTGAAACTAAAGGAATTGATAGCTATCCCACCCCCAGGGGTAAGCCATGGCTAAGGTCCTATCATGAGGAGATAACTGTCAATATACTTAAAAGCAACAATTTCCATAAATAGTCCCTTTGGAATAAAGGAGAAGGTTTTGCTAGTAACTGCTTTCTGACTTCACTTAAAGCCTCAGCAGCAAAGTGATTGATATTATAAGTAAAGAGCCAATCAAAATCGTGCCTGCCCAGCCTGTTTGGTGCCACTGAGGAACATCTACTCAGCTTCCAGCCCCTGAGAGTAGAGGCCAGGAGGCCAGGCTATTGCTCTCCAGATCCCATCTTTCCAAAATGGAATTCTAGATATACATTTCCTGTCTCTCACAAGATAGGTGTTTCTTTGAGGGGAAGGGTAGGTATTCTCCAAGTCTGCTTTTGCAAATTGACTTCAAAATGGAATTTAGGGACTTGGTCTCATCTCTATACCACCTTTATCTCCTCCCTAATCCCCCTCCTCAAGCCCTATTATATCCGTGCTTCCCCTCTGAAGTGTGGGTCCCCAGAGGTCTACCCAAAGGAGAACACATGTAGCCTCTGGTTACTTGGCCAGTTGAGGGGACAAATTCCTCCAGGACTGGTGTATGTGCCACCTGGGCCTGGTGACATTACTTTAGAAGCAAGACCTATCTCAGGGCAGCAGGGCTAGGAGAGAGCTTCAATTATTTCCCCATGCTCATCTCCCGCTCTTTAGAAAAAGAAGGCTCAGGGAACAAAGTGGGCAAATCCCAGATCTAATTGCTAGACCAGTGTCCCTCCCACTGGGATATTCTGCTAAGCTACTTTCACTTAGGCACGTGTCAATCACATACTTAGTCAATAGATGTTCATGAAGGCCCTAGCATTGGCAAGCAGAGAGCTGGGTTCACGAAAGGACGTGGAACAAGTGTTGGTGCTAGGTAAATAGAGCCCTAGGCACACCCAGGAGGACGTGCTGGTGAGCCCCAAAGATGCACCCAGTGTCTGCAGGAAGCCATGGTTCCAGCGCAACAGAAGAGGATTCCGAAAGGCTGGCCCAAGGGCCCAAGGGCAAATGTCCCCACCTCACAGCTTGGTTGAGGGCTGGCATTCACTCAGCCTCTAGTCCCTAAGGGCAGAGGACTGGCATGGCCAACCAGGACTGACTACATCACCTGTAGGGCCTGGTGCAAAATTAAAAGTGATGCCCTTTGCTCAAAAATATTATGACCTTCAAGACAGTGACAGAGTATTAAACCAGGCATGGGTCCTACCAAGTATAGGGCCCTGTGTGACAGCCAAAGGCACATGTGCATGAAGCTGGCCCTGCTGCTCACTAACTTTACCATTCCATCCATAAAGCCAAGGACTGCCAGACCTTGCACTACTTAATCCAGGACCCTCCTGAACAAACAAGGATGCCGAGGCCCAGAAAGACAAAGTCACTTGTCCACAGTCTCACAGCTGGTCAGAGGCAGCCAAATTTCCTTAGAAAACAGCTCTGCCCTGCTTTTGCCAATCAGAATTACATCATATATATTTGTCTCTGCTGTTTGCTTCTTTCCTTCCCACTGTAAACCTGGATATGTATAAAATGAAAAGAAAACATGCCTTCTTTAAACAGAAAATAACACCAAACCCTCCAGCCACTGTTGCCAGGTGCTGTTTCTAGGGAAGCAGCCCAGGTCCACCTGGGAAGCCCGTCTGGCATACAGCTGCTCGTGCAAGGCAGGGCGTGAATGACATCTCTCTAGAGTCTCCTGGCCATCCCCGATGAGGGCGAGCAACTTCATAGCTTACAAATCAGGTCTCACGGTCCCAAGGAGGAACAAGTCCTACAAGCTTCTTTGTCCTTGCCTCTTCTGTGGGGCTGGGATGTCATGTTTTCACTGCCAGGAGAACCTGAGTTAAGCATAGCAATCCTCCAGCATGAACAGAGGAGAGACCTGAGGCCCAGAGTCAGGATGTGGAGAGTTTGGAAAATTAAGGTCTCCTGGTCTCCAAATACTTATCTTGGCTCAGAAACTGTATGTGACCATACTCCTGGCAGTACTTACTTCTCTACAACATGTGGAGGAGGGTGGAAAAGAAGGATGTGATGGAAGGAGATTCTAGGCCAGATAGACCAGCCAGTTCTGCAAACTTTGCTGCATCATAGAAACCTCTGAGCCACAGTTTCCCCATCTAAAAAAATGAGGACAGTAATGTTTACCTCAAGGGTGGAATGAAATGAGGTGAGATGCCTAAGTTGCCCAGGAGAGTCCTGCCATTATAGTAGGTATTCAACAAATGTTGTATTCTGATTACCCTCCTTCCCTTCCTTGCCCTGAATCAGGAGTTCCAGCTAGGACAACACACAGATTTGGATCTCTCTCGTGTGAGTTAGGTGAAGTGTCTGAGCATCTGTGTCTGAGTTTATCCCCCAATATATACGCCACTGAAGAGCTTTACGAGAAAATTCTTCAACCATGTACACAATTGGGGTTCCAGCTCATAGGACAAACTGGGGATCAGTGGGAGGGGAAAAACCCACAGAAGGATCCTCTTTTTGGAGCAGCAGAGGCCTGGAGTCACATCAGGTAACCCTCAAATTACTTACACTTAAGAGAAGAGGGAACCACGAGAGAATTGCTATGACCTTGTGGCCTAGCTGGGGAAGGCTAATAAGGTGGTGAAATCCAGGCATTCCCATGCATGGGCCCTCATGGATTTCTCAGGCCGCTGAGGCCTGTGATTGCTGCCCACCACGCTGCTACAAGAAAGCCTTTAGAGACCTCTCTGAGGGGTGGACACAGAGGAGAGGCAGCCCATCATCACTGTCACCAAAGCTCCTCCCTCCCAGCCCTGACACCGGACAGGCTCCCCCAGGGATGGCTGATGCTCCCCCAGCCCTGCCCCCTCACCTGCTCCTGGTGCCTTTCAGTGACAAGGCATACCTGTCAGTGATTCCCATGGACAGACTCTCCCCTTCCAAGTCAGCAAGGAACACTCACAGAGCAGTTTCTCCCAAACGATCCCCCTCCTGTCCCTCACCCAACCATTCCTCAGCCTCCACCTTGTCCTGGACACACAGATGGCATTTTCCTCTACTGGTGACCAAGGGCCTTGTGATTTGAGGGAACATAGACTCCACAGAGATCCTGAATGGTGGGCATGTATGACTTTGGTGACACTTTAGGAGACCGGGAACAATTCCCTCCAGTGGTCACCGGACCTTCAGGAGGTCTGATCCGAGTGGCAGAGAGGTTCAGAGCAGAATGTGAGGTGAGGCAGTCCGAATTCTTGTTCTCCCACTTACCATCTGGCCTCTCAGACAGGTTACCACACCTCTCCAGGCCTATTTCCTCAACTAGGACATGGCTAGACTAGCCGCCCATTTGGCACCAAGCAAAGGAGAGGGTGTGAGTAAAGGACTCAGTACCATGCCTGGTACATGGAGAGCCCTCAGTAAACACGAGAAGCGGCCAGCTGCTGCTCTGCTGCTCTGGATAACCACCCGTGGTCTCGTCCAGTTGCTCACGCAGCTGACCTCCCTCCCTCCACTCCATCCAGTCCTGATTTTCTTCTTGAACTCTGCTGAGTCACATCATTTCGGAAATGCTGTGTCTCCCACTGCCACCGGGAATATCCACGGGTCTTAGCATGCTCTTCAAGCTCTGTGTGGGCAATGTCACTGCCCATCCAGCTCACCTCTCCTTGCGCCCTCCTTCACACACACCTCACCCCTCCTGCCCCCATTCCTGCCCCCATTCCTGCCGACTCCCAGAGATGGCCTCTCTTCTCTCAGTGCCTCTCCTTTGCGAAGCTTCTCCCTGCCCCATCCACAGAAATCCACAACACCTTTGCAGTCCTTCAGTGCTAGCCTGGGTCCTTGTCCCATAGCAGGCCTCTCACTGGGGCTGTGACACAGGCCTGTGAGCCCCTCAGAGTGAGGAAGATGGCCAGGTAATCTCTGCACACTTCCCCAGGCCTGATATAGAGTTGGGTGGGTGTTGTTGGATAGAGGAAATGAAATAATTAAGTAATTGTCTAATTATTCCAGACACGTGCAAGCCTCTGCTCTCTACATTTCAGACCCAGCATTTCTGAAAAACAGAAAAGGAGAAAGGCCAGATGCACACATTCCTATGCTCAAACCAGCATTTTGGGAGTAACCAGAAGCCAGCAATGTCCCTTCCCACCAGCTAGCATATGTGCCAGCTAGCATATGCACGCCACAGTGCCCACTGAGTTCCATGAGAGATTAATCACACACAGCATTTCCCGACCTTTGCCATTGTTTGGATGGCTATGGGGTCACAAGGAGTGGCCAGCCACACAGCTCACGGCACTTCCCTGGGAAAAGCTGCCCTTGAAGACCCACCACCTGCAGCTTGTCTGCAACCCTCACCCCACCCAGCGCCCACCCTCTAGACCCCTTTACTTCCTCCTCATTTCCCCAGGCACTAGGAGCTTCCCATAGTTTTCTGGTCCTGAGCAACCTCTCCATAGAAGCTCTTGCCTCTCTCCCTGTGAATCCAAACCACCACTCTCTCTGCAGTGCCAAGGACTCTGATTCCAGACATATCCATCGGATATGGGTACAGGGAATGGTTGAAACCATTCACAACAAGGATGTGGGTACAGGGAATGGTTGAAACCATTCACAACAAGGATGAGCACCAAGTTCTGGAGAATGGGTGCTCTCGGGGAGACAGGAGTGGGGAGAGGGGGATAGGGCTTTGACTTAGCCATACTGTTTTATTTCTCCAAAGTGAGAGTCAAGGAGTTGTAACTCCAGTGTGGCAAATAGGAAGGGTCTCTATGGTTGGCTGTAATATTACGTGTGGATGTATACGTATTTCATAATTTAAAGAAAATTTTAAAGAACAAAAGTGCTTGGGGATAAAAGTACCACACACTTCAAGAATGAACGTTAAGCCAGCAATGGTACTCCACTGAGGCCTCTGCTCATTCTTAGAGGTGGCGATCATTCCAGCCTCAACCTGCTCCCCAAATCAGCTCTCCAGAGGGCCTCCCTCCCCTGCTCTTCCCCGGCCCATCCTGGGATCCCTATTCCTGCTGCCCTCCAAGCTACAACTAATGCACTCCTTGCCTCCTGAAACCCAAACACCTCTCCTTCCAAGACCACGCCTCACCCAGCCAGCTCCCTACTTCTTCCGCCATCAGCACACCCTTGCCTCCCTCAGAGTGGCCCTCAGCTGCTTATCACTGCCAGGCCACAAGAGCCCAGACCAAAAATCACAAAGGAAACACCTACAGAAGCTGCAAACATTCCTTCAAATCTCCCAGGAAGAACCAGCATGAAGCTCCCTGGAGCACAGTGTGAGCCAGCTGCGCTCCCCACTTGGATTTCTGGTTTGGGATGCTGTCTGACCAGCCTCTGTAGCTCCTGGGATGCTGTCTGACCAGCCTTTGTAGCTCCTGGGCTGGTACACGGGATTCCAGGCCCACTTGGGAAAGTGGGACTGTAAGGACGAGGAGAAAGGAGAGGAGGAACCATGGTGGGCACCAGCTCCACAGAGGCCAGTCAGGATCACTTCTCATGGGGACATCCTGGACCTCATTATCTGCCTTTTGGTAAAGGAAGCCCCTCCTGAACACAGCAGGTCCCAAACCCAGGGTGCCCTCTGCTTTTCCTCTGGGCCCTGCTCTTCTAGACTCCCTTCTTTCTCCTGATTCAGCTTCTTTTCCTTCTTTCTATGACTTCAGATAACAATCCTTCTCCATTATGCTGGCACCAAAAGGGTTTTGGCCACATAATAAACATAATAGCAGGAAGGGTTTCAGGTTTTTTTTAAAATAATTTTTAAAAACTTTTTAGTGAAGAATAATTGACAAAGACTGTATATATATATATATATATATATATATATATATATATATATATATCTCACATGTGTTCAGCCCAGTGAGTTTTTCCAAGGTGAACACACATTTGAAACAAACTCACAGGTGGAGAAGCATGAGTGAACCCCAGGAGTCCCACCCATAGCCTCTTCCAGACACTGTCCCCCTACCCTGGGAGGTCCTTTACCTGACTTCTAACACCAAGACCAGTTGTGTCTGTTTTGTACTTTACTTAGTGGAATCACAGAATATGAGCTCTTTTGTATCTAGCTTCTTTTGCTCGACATCATGCTTCCGAGTTTCCTCCATACTATTTCTTACAGCTTTGGCTCTTTCTTCTCACTGTTGTATAGTATTTCATTGTGAAACTAAGGTACATTTATTTATCCACCCTCCTGCTGACAGGCATTTAGGCAGCTTCAGTTTGGACGATTACGAATCATGCTATTAGACAACAAGGAATTTTTATATTGCTATTATTATGGTTAAAAAAACACACATAATTTAAATTTACCCCTTAACAATTTTTAAGTGTATAGTATGGTATTGTTAACTGTATGCATATTATAGTACAACAGATCCCTAGAACTTTTTCATCTTGCATGACTGAAACTCTATATTCAGTCAAAGAGCAATGCTCATTTCCTCCTCCCCTCAGCCCTAGCAACAACCATTTTATACTTTCTGGTTTTGAGAGTTTGACTACTTTAGACACCTCAGATAAGTGGAATCAGGCAGTATTCATCTTCTTTGTGATTGGCTAATTTTCCCTTAGCGTCCTGTCTTCTAGGTTCATCCACATCATAACATACGACCAGATTTCCTTCTTCAGGCTGAATAATACTCCATTGTGTCTGTGTGTTAGTGTGTGTGTTCATATCACATTTTCTTTATCCATTCATCCACTGTTGGACATTTAGTTTGCTTCCACACCTTACTGTTGTGAATAATGCTGTAATGACCATAGGAGTGCTAGTATTTCTTTGAGATTCTGGTTTTTATTCTTTTAAGATTTTATTTATTTATTTAGGAGAGAGCTCGAGCAGGGAGAGGAGCAGAAGGAGAGGGAGAAAGAATCTCAAGCAGACTTCATGCTGAGTGCAGAGTCTGACATGAGGCTCGATCTCGTGACCCTGAGCTGAAGGACCTAAGCTGAAATCAAGAGTCAGATGCTTAACTGACTGAGCCACCCAAGTGCCCCTCAGTTCTCTTGGGTATATGCATAGAAGTGGAATTGCTGGATCACATGATAGTTCTGTCTTCCTCCCTTCCTTAAACTCCCAGTATGTTGAATGAGCTCTTTTGGGTTGATGTGCAAAAGTCACAACTACTATTTGGTTAAGGGAGGAATTAGATTGAGACTTATATAACCACAGAACTCACAGGCTCTTCTCACTATCTCTCTTGAGCTAAGATATCTGTCATTATTAAATTGCATTATTAAATTGAACAGGTAACACCCACGAACACATGAATATAGATTCCTTTAAAAAGGGGACTCCAGGGACACCTGGGTGGCTCAGTTGGTTAAGCAGCTGCCTTCGGCTCAGGTCATGATCCCAGTGTCCTGGGATCGAGTCCCATATCGGGCTCCTTGCTTGGCAGGAAGCCTGCTTCTCCCTCTGCCTCTGCCTGACACTCTGTCTGCCTGTGCTTGCTCTCTCTCTCTAACAAATAAATAAATAAAATCTTAAAAAAAAAAGGGGGGGGGGACTCCAAGATCTGGTCAGTATTGACATGAATGGAAGAGCACACAGGGAGCAAGAACTGGGACTAGGGCCTCCAGGGAACAAAAAAACTGGTAGAGGTCTCTAGGCAAGGGGTAAAACAAAGGGGAATAGAGCTGATGGGGGCTATGTAGACTTTGATTGAATGACTACCTGCTTCCCAACTTCCCACTCATGGGGGTATCACTAGTATGATTTTTGTTATATTCTGGTACCAACTGCACTGTTGTTGACTCTGTTTTTCTAAAAATAAATACACTTTAAAAGGAAACTTTATAGCTCTCCTCTAAATCCCTACCAGAATCATTTCCCACAAATAGAATGTAGCTATAGAAAATAAATACAATGAAAAAAATGTCACTTGTTAAATCCTAACTAAGTAGTTGTCTACTAAAGGATGCCAGCCTGGGGCCTATTTTTTTCATTAAAGAATGAGATTAGCATGAGTTAGGGAGGTGTGGAAAACATTACCACCGTGCTAAATTTCTTCTTGATACAATTAGAAAGATTAGGAAGCAGTTAAAAAGGAAATAACTATTTCAACCTTGATTCAAAGTTATCTTATGTTGGGTTGATGTGCCACCAAAAATTACCTCCCATACCTTCAATGGAACATGTCCTGAAGTAAGGAAATTCTTAGGTAGAGCATCAGATTTTGTCTTGTTTTGAGAAAAGAGCTCAAATCTCCATCCCAGAAATGCCATGAGAAATGGGAGTTGTGGCTGAGAAGCTGAGAACCACAAGAGCACTTCTAGGCAGGTAACAACATGGAAAGCCATTAGGGGCTGCAGGGAGCTTGAGAAAAGCAAATATCTCCCATTCCCATGATTAGCTTTCCTAGGAGGATCTGTGGGGAAAGCAAGAGCCTTTTAAAGGTTAGAGACAAGAAGAAGAGCTAGAAGATTCTGCTAAGAATTATTGGCTTCAGTTCTCTCTTCCCTCTTTGTTCTTATTCCATCTTCCTTTATTTCTCCCATCTTTCTCTCGATGGCTTCACTGGTTATAGCTTACCTACCAATGTACATGAAGTTGTTAGTACTATACTGAGCAGTACAGTCAAAGAAGATGGTTAATGGCTAATCTTGGGGAAAATAAAACCTAGAAGCCAGAAACAAATAAACTGAAATTTTGCCTCCCTAATATGAAAATGCTTCTTTCTTGTATAGCAAAAAGCATGGTTAGAATCATAACATTTGACAACAAAAAACAACCGGAAAATATGTACAATGTAGGTAACAACCCAGAGGCTAATACATAAAAAGAGCTGCTACAAATCAATGTGAAGATAATTTAAAAGCTCAAAAGAAAGATGAACCAAAGAAATGCATAAGGCATTTTCAGAGGAAGAAATGCAAATGGCTAATACAAGTAATGAAATAAGGATCAGCCTCCGTAGTCATCAGAGAAATCCAAGTGAAAATAAGATGCTCTGTTGAGAATACGTAAAGACCTGACCATGTCAAGTGGAAGAAGGGTTTAAAGAGCCATTTTATACACTGTGCTTTAACATCTTCAGAAAATAATCTGATAACGTCTCTCCACATTTCAAATATATATATATACATATATATATGTGTATATATATATATGTGTGTGTGTGTGTGTGTGTGTGTATACACCCTTTGACTCAGAGATTCACATGTAGGAATCTGTCCTACGGAAATACATACACTACAAAGATATTTGAGCAAAGACAGTCGCTAGAGCATTATTGATAATAGCACACGGTTATAAGGATTCCTAATGTCTACCAAAAGAAAAATGGTTTTATATAGTGAAGAATATCTGTTCTATGAAGCAAAGTGCATTCTACCAAAAGGATGAGCTAGAATTGTATGTCATATGGATATTGTTGAGTGAAAACAGCAAGTTGCAGAAAAGGGTATATAAATCCATATATAAACCCAAAATAAGATCAAAGTATTTCTTTTCAAGAATAGTGAACTAAATGTATTTTATCTAATAATCAGTTCTTACATAGTTAATATTCGACTGATTTACTTTTGCATATTCACACTGTTCTAGCATTGTAGCACCTGTTGAAACATTAATTGAATATCCCCTTTGAATTTCCTTCAAATGGCTTGTTATGTTAAATTTGATGATTTTGAGAGTGTCAAGTCCTCTCCTTTCACATGTATTTCAATCTGAAAAATAACTCTCAGTCCCACAATGACAAGAGGGTCATATGCACTATTTGTTATGCTTTTTTAAAGAAAGATTTTATTTACTTATTTGACAGAAAAAGACAGCGAGAGAAGGAACACAAATGGGGGAGAGGGAGAGAGAGAGAGAGAGAGAAGCAGGCTTCCTGCTGAGCAGGGAGCCTGATGCCAACCCAATCTCAGGAACCTGGGATCATGACCTGAGCCAAAGGCAAACACTTAAAACTAAGGCACCCAGATGCCCATATTTGTTATACTTTTATCTCCAAATGTTGCCAAGTAATAAGTGATATATAAGCTGTATCTAGCTCCAAAGGTAAACTTCTCAAAGAACAGTAACCTCCTAGCCAAAACAAATGAAGCTCCCAGTGCCCTGGAGAGTCATAACTATTGAAGGCTCTGGATGCTCATGAAGGAAGGTTCTCATAATAAGCCTGACCTACAAACTCTCTCCTTCCCACACACCTGTCTACGCTGGTCCCATTCTCTACCCTGTTCTATCTCACTTCAAGCATATAGGAAATGAGGGAAGGAAATGTCCTAATATGCCATTAGGGCTTGTATTTGAGGATTGAGAATGGAAGGAGAGTGGGTTGATGGGGACTTTAGTTCATATATAAACTTTTATATCATTTAAATATTTTCAATTAATTTCTACCAACTCAATTTTAAAACATTTTCATGTATAGAACAACAGCACCCAAAAAGAATGACCAAACAGCTAATGAGGTGTAGGAGGAAAACTGCAACATGACAAATAAAGAAAAGGAAGCTCCTGGAGATTAACAGATATCAAGCAGCAAGCATTTAGCAAAAGCATACTGAAAGATGCAACCTCTTTTAAATACCAATAATGGATGATGCACTTAGAAAGAACTGTAAGCAAGTAAATGCAAATCATTTTCCAAATGTTTTTGATAGTAGTTTCCACCATCATTCTTTACATTCACTCCTTGCTGCTTTCAAATGGTATTTATCACAATTTGAAATTATTTTAATTATCTGTCCATTTGCTTTTTGTTTGTTTCTCTCCCGCATGGAATATGAGTCCACAGGAATGAGGCCCGTATCTGTCAATCACAGTCTCTGGCAAATAATAAGTGCTCAAATGTTGCATGAGTGGTTGGATGAATGAAAATAATAACAAAGATTTTTGTGTAAGGAAATAATCTCAGAATAATACATCATGAGACAAAAATAGAATAGAAAACTCCTTAGAGATCAAAAAGCCTGCAGGACATAAGAGAAATTCGGCAGATTATAGAGAAGGTTTTCTATCAATTCTTTAGTGAAGAGGAATTACAAATTAGTACCTTAGCTTTACTGCCTTCATCAATACCTAAAACCTAATAAATTGTTGTGTATATATATACATGTGTTCAAGTTAAATGTAGTATAAACTACATAGATTTTTCCATTCATAATGTGAATTTGGTATGTGGAAAGAGCATGGTTTGGGGGCCAGACCAATCTGGGTGTGAATTCCAGCCCCAACACTATGAAGGAGCATATGTGATCCTGATTCAACAAATTGTGAGGAAATATTTATGAGGCAACTGGGGAGATTAGAACACTGATGGAAAATGAATGATGTTAGGGAGTTGCTCACTTGGACAGGAGATGCTAAAAGTATTGTGGTTACATTTTAAAAGGGTCCTTGTTTATGGAGACAGGCACTGAGGATGAAATGGTGTGATGCCTGGGATTCACTTTAGAGTAACTGAGGTGGAGCTAGCTAGGAGAATGGTAAAACCAGACAGATGGATTGATGGCTGTTGAAGCTGGGTGTTGCCTGCATAGGACTTCACCATTCTATTACCTCGCTTTTCTAGAAATTTGAAAATTCTTCATAATCACAGGTTAAAAAAACAAACTGGTATGAGTAAGGTTAGAATAATACACTAGTTAGAGACATGGATCAGTGGAATAGGATAGAGACCCCAGAAATGAACCCACATTTATATGTGCAATTAATCTATAACAAAGGAAGCAAGAATATACAATGGGGAAAAGACAATCTTTTCAATAAACGGTGCTGGGGAAAAAATGGGACAGCTACATGTAAAAGAATGAAATTGGAACTGGATTACTTTCTTACACCATACACAAAAATAAATTCAAAATGGATTAAAGACCTAAATGTGAGGCCTGAAACCATAAAAACTTTATAACAGAGCACAGGCAGTAACGTCTCTGACATCAGCCATAGCAACATTTCTCTAGATACATCTCTTAAGGCAAGAAGAAAGAAAAGCAAAAATAAACTCTTGGACTATATCAAAGTAAAAAGCTTTTGCATAGCAAAGGAAACCATCAACAAAACAAAAAGACAACCTACTGAATGCAACAAGAAACTTGCAAATGATATATCTGATAAGGGGTTAGTATCCAAAATATATAAAGTAATCCTACAACTCAACACCAAAATACCAAACAACCTAATTTAAAAAATGGGCTGAGGACCTGAATTGACATTTTTCCAAAGACATACATATGGCCAAGAGACACATGATGATCACTAATCATCAGAAAAATGCAAGTCAAAACCACAATGAGATATCACCTGATGCTTAGTAGAATAGCTAAAATCGAAGATGGCGGAGAAGTAGCAGGCTGAGACGACATCAGGCAGCAGGAGATCAGCTAGATAGCTTATCAAACCATTCCGAACACCTACGAATCCAAAAGGAGATCAAAGAGAAGAAGAGCAACAATTCTAGAAACAGAAAATCGACCACTTTCTGAAAGGTAGGACCAGTGGAGAAGTGAATCCAATGCTATGGGAAGATAGACCACAGGGGGAGGGGCTGACTCCCGGCAAGCGGCGGAGCAACAGAGCACAAAATCAGGACTTTTAAAAGTCTGCTCCATGGAGAGACATCACTCCAGAGGCTAAACCAGGGTGAAGACCTCACGGGGACAGCGTGGCCTCAGGTCCCGCGGAGACACAGAAGGACCGGGGGTATCTGAGTGTAGCAGAGCTCACAGGTATTAGAGCAGGGAAGCCAGCTGCAGAGACAGAGCTGAGGAGTGAGTTCTCAACTCGGGATTACCGTGAACCGATATTCATGACACAGGCCGGTGCTCTGTGCATGGGGTCCCCACAGGATCCAGGGAGACTCCGACCTGGGAGAGCCCAGGGATCTGCGGGGTTCGGAGACTCCAGGTGGGGCTCTGTGCCAGAGACAGAGACGCTTGGTCACAGGCTAGGTGACCTTGGAGCGCAGCCGGAGGCCAATGAGATGGGAGTGATTGTGCAATTTTCTCCAAGCACGGCTGGAGGCTGGGGAGACAGGAGTGATTGCGTGCGATTTTCTCCAAGAGTGGCTGGAGGCCGGGGAGACGGGAGTGATTAAACGCTTTTCTCTGAGGGTGCACTGAAGAGTGGGGCCCCAAGCTCTCAGCTCCTCTGGGCTGGAGATTAGGAGGCCGCCATTTTCATTCCCATCCTCCGGAACTCTACAGAAAGCGTTCAGGGAACAAAAGCTCCCAAAAGCGAACCTGAGAGGATTACCTAGCCTGGCCCCTGGTAAGGGCGGTGCAATTCCGCCTGGGGCAGAGACACTTGAAAATCACTACAACAGGCCCCTTCCCCAGAAGATCAACAAGAAATCCAGCCAAGACCAAGTTCACTTACCAAGGAGAGCAGCGGAATTCCAGAGGAGGAGAAAGCAAAGCATGGAATTCATGGCTTTCTCCCCATGAATCTTTTGTCTTGCAAAGTTAATTAATTTTTTTAAATTTTTTTTCTTTTCTGCTAATTTTTTTAACTTTTAACCTTTCCTCTTTTAATGTTTTTAACTAGTTTATCTTAATAAATTTCTTAAAAAATCTTTTTTGAACCTTTATTATTATAGTCATATTTTATCCTTCATTGTATCTAACTTTATTCTTTGTATACACATAGGGTTTTTTTTCTTCTAAAAAATTTGGGGTACAACTTCTTCTAATGGATCAAAATACACCCTAAATCTAGCACCGGGCTTGATCTAGTCTCCAGCCAAGCAAGTTCTCTCCACTTTCTTTTTTTTTTATTCTCCCTACCAACTTACCTTATCAACTCCTTTGTTAGAAATTAAAAAAAATTTTTTTTCATCTTTATAGTCATATTTCATCCCTTCATTGTGTTTACCCTTATATATGTTTTTCATTCTTTAAAATTTTGGGAGGTAGTTTCTTCTAAGAGACCAAATACTCCCAAAATTAAGTGGGTGACCCTGTTCTAGTCACCAGTCTAATATATATATATATTTCTTTTTTTATATTTTTTTCTTTATTTGTGTTCCCTTTTTTAATTTTTTTTTCTCTTTTCTGAACTTCTTTTTACCCCCTTGATTTGGGGTCTCTTCTGATTTGGTTAAAGCACATTTTCCTGGGGTCGTTGCCACCCTTTTAGTATTTCATTTGCTCCTTCATATATTCTTATCTGGACAAAATGACAAGGTGGAAAAACTCACCACAAAAAAAAAGAACAGGAGGCAGTACCAAAGGCTAGAGACCTAATCAATACAGACATTGGTAATATGTCAGATCTAGAATTCAGGATGACGATTCTCAAGGTTCTAGCCGGGCTCGAAAAAGGCATGGAAGATATTAGAGAAACCCTGTCTGGAGAAATAAAAGCCCTTTCTGGAGAAATAAAAGAACTAAAATCTAACTAAGTTGAAATCAAAAAAGCTATTGATGAGGTGCAATAAAAAATGGAGGCTGTTTGCCACTCTGCCTGTGCTTGCTTGCTCTCTCTCCCTCTCTTTCTGTCAAATAGATGAATAGAGTCTTAAAAAAAAATAGAGGCTCTTACTGCTAGGATAAATGAGGCAGAAGAAAGAATTAGTGATATAGAAGACCAAATGACAGAGAATAAAGAAGGTGAGCAAAAGAGAGACAAACAACTACTGGACCACGAGGGGAGAATTCGAGAGATAAGTGATACCATAAGACGAAACAACATTAGAATAATTGGGATTCCAGAAGAAGAAGAAAGAGAGGGGAGCAGAAGGCATATTGGAGAGAATTATCATAGAGAATTTCCCTAATACAACAAAGGAAACAAGCATCAAAATCCAAGAGGTGCAGAGAAACCCCCTCAAAATCAATAGGAACAGGCCCACACCCCATCATCTAATAGTAAAATTACAAGTCTTAGCGGCAAAGAGAAAATCCTGAAAGCAGCCCAGAACAAGAAGTTTGTAACATACAATGGTAAAAATATTAGATTGGCAACGGACATATCCACAGAGACCTGGCAGGCCAGAAAGAACTGGCATGACATATTCAGAGCACTAAACGAGAAAAACATGCAGCCAAGAATACTATATCCAGCTAGGTTATCATTGAATATAGAAGGAGAGGGGGATGCCTGGGTGGCTCAGTTGGTTAAGCGGCTGCCTTCGGCTCAGGTCATGATCCCAGCGTTCTGGGTCCCACATCGGGCTCCTTGCTCGGCAGGGAGCCTGCTTCTCCCTCTGCCTCTGCTTACCACTCTGTCTGCCTGTGCTCTCTCTCTCTCTAACAAATAAATAAATAAAATCTTAAAAAAAAAAAAAAGAAAGAAAATAGAAGGAGAGATAAAAAGCTTCCAGAACAAACAAAAACTGAAAGAATTTGCAAACACCAAACCAGTTCTACAGGAAATATTGAAAGGGGTCCTCTAAGCAAAGAGAGACCCTAAAAGTATTTGATCAGAAAGGAACAGAGACAATATACAGTAACAATCACCTTACAGGCAATACAATGGCACTAAATTCATATCTCTCAATAGTTACCCTGAACGTAAATGGGCTAAATGCCCCAATCAAAAGACACAGGGTTTCAGAATGGATAAAAAAACAAAACCCATCAATATGCTGCCTACAAGAAACTCATTTTAGACCTGAAGACACCTCCAGATTGAAAGTGAGGGGGTGGAAAACAATTTACCATGCTAATGGACATCAGAAGAAAGCTGGGGTGGCAATCCTTATATCAGATCAATTAGATTTTAAGCCAAAGACTATAAGAGATGAGGAAGGACACTATATCATACTCAAAGGGTCTGTCCAACAAGAAGATCTAACAATTTTAAATATCTATGCCCCTAACATGGGAGCAGCCAACTATATAAACCAATTAATAACAAAATCAAAGAAACACATTGACAAGAATACAATAATAG
>ML111790.1:1633-71019 GCA_003697995.1 Taxidea taxus jeffersonii
GAAACTGAGATAAATACAATAAAAGGAAATGTTTCTGAGGGCAATCTGCCTTCTGTCGTGAGCCACACCCGTGCACGGCCCCCATGGCCACCTCCCTTGACAACCGAGCTGCCAGGCTTTTTCTTTACAATTACTGACTTTTAAAAAATGTATATACACATTCAGCTTTATTCTAAGCGATAGCATCCCCCAAAAAACCAGGTTTCAGGTTATATATTTATATATTTTTCAGGTTATATTTTTAGTTATATCTCCTCTAATGCACACCAAGATAAATACAATACAATAAAATGTATCTGTCCACGTGCCACCTACAACCTTCTCCTGTACCCACATATCCACACAGCCCATGGAGAAATGACCCCTCCCTGGGGCCCCTTCCAGCTCAGGGAGTCTGGATTCCTTGCCTGACCACAGTCTAGCCTGATGCCTGCAAACAGCAGGGGCTTACTGTCTGCTGAGAAACAGTGATGATTCAAGGCTCAGTCTTCCATCTCTCACTGCCCAGGACCCACTGCCCCTGGCGGGAGGCAGCCAGCTTCCGTTGTGCCGGACTGATAAATACCAAGCTTGGACAGGGTTCTGGACGCAGAGGGGGAGGCAGAGCGAACAGGACACCAGGCGGATGCAGAAGAGAAGCAGAGGGATGAATTCACAGAGACTATATTCTGGGGAGCCTCAGCTTAGCCCGCTAGGTTATTTTAATAACTTGGTCGCTTTCACATCAAACTTTTTGCAAGAGAAGCCTTCTGAGATGTCGCATCTGCTTTCCCAGAAGGGATTTACCACAAATCGTGTAAAGAAAGACTGGTCGCCTTCCAAGTCCCAGTTTCAAGACAAGCTAAATAATTGAAGGGGAAGCCTTCTGTACCCTTAGCAATTAGGTAAGGAATTTGTCAAATGGCTACGGTCCTTTAAAAAGATAGGGAATGAGTAGGGTGCATTTCAGCCTAGAAAGAGGCACAACTGAAGATGGAGACACGAAGAAATTTAGGGAGACTTTCAAGAGCCTTACAATGCTGGGCCCGCCTCTGCAGCCCACAGCCATCCTCCTTGCAGTATACCTCACCCCAACACCCCAAGCCTAGCCACGACCTTCTGACATCACCCCAAACACACTGCCACACCTGTGCATGCGCCAGCTCATCAGCCAGGACAGCCCTTCCTTTCCTCCCTCAAAACTCCTATTCGAAAACTCCTATTCATCCCTCAAAACCCAAGGGATGATGGCCAAATTCCACCATCGCCTCCCAGGAGAAGAGCATATGGGGGTGAGGATGGGGGATAGGGTATTAAAAAGGGCTGAAACCAAGTTCTAAAGAGCTCTCCTTCCTAGTCCAGTGTGTAAAGGAGGTTATAATTTGTGCCCGAGCAGCGGGATGTCAGCAAGATGATGTGAACTGAGAAACATGTCCAGACCCATGTGGTGGGAAGATGCTGGGAAGATGCCTCCAGCAGCAGTGTGGAAATCGGGTGGAGATCAAATTCATGACACGAGGTCTGTTTTCCAGTGTCAAGTCGTGTATGCTAGGCTACGCACATCCAGAGCTTCCGTCCCCAGAGCGCTGCTGCACCCAGGTTGTGAATGTAGGTGGCGTGCACTGCAAACAGTTCTCCCTTCCTTCCCTGATGCAATTCTCTGCCTCCCCTCCCCCTGCAGTGCAACAGCGGTACTCACCATCCCCACGGCCGCTCCCTAGCTGTGCTAGGAGCACAACACTGCACACCAGTGCTGGTCATTTACTCCTTACAATAGCCCTAAAAAGTAGGTACTATTATCGTCCCATTTCAGGGATGAGAAAATGGTGTGACAAGGCAAGGCACTCGCTCAAAAATGCCCAGCTAGTAAATGGGATGTGAACCCAGGTAGTTGGGCTCTGGGGCCAGATACAGTGGTTGGGAGAACCACAGTGAACACTAACCTTGCCCTTAAAAACTCAACCCAAGGATGCCTGTCCAACTTACCCTAAAGAAACCAAGGAGGAGGGAGGCAACTCCCTCCTCTTTAGCTGCTGGGACATTCATGGGTATGTCGTTCACAATAGGAAGATACAAAACCAGCTACCTATTTGATAAATACCCAAAAACTAAGTGTATTCTAGAACATTCATACAATGGGATACTACGAAGTCATTAACACCGAAGCTCTATTTGTTACAGTCTGGCTTGAAGTCCTCCTGCCCTGGGACTTCCTTGTGTGTTCATGAAAATGGGGATTCCTGAGTCTCCCCCTAGACCTGATGACCCAGGTGAGGTGAGGTGCAAAGCCTGGAAGGAGCACCTGGCGGTCAGAACGTAAATTTCTTGCCCACGACTGTTTCTGCATGGAAGAGTATGAGAATGGCTGCTGGGGAAGCACATTTATTGCCATGGAGGGAGCTCCATGAGTTTTGTTCACTGCGGGGTCCTCAGTGTCCAGTACAGTGCCTGGCACATAGTAGATGCTCAAGAAATCATCTGTGACTGAATGAACCCATCGATCAGCAAACTTCTGAAATGAGTCTGTTTAGCCTGTCTGCATTTCTGAGTGGTCCATGTGTTTTGGGGGAGCTGTGACGGTGAGCGTCTCTTCATCCCCCTGTGCCCACACAAAGCCAGCCCTGGGACATTGTCTGCCAGCAAGTTAACAAGGGAGCCCTTTTTAACATTTGCTAAAAATGTGCCCTTTTTAACATTTCTGAAATTAAGAATGTCTTACAACCTAACTCTGTCAGTGTTGCTCTTTGTCCCTTTCTTTAGTGGTACAAAAATAACCACGCATCTCTCAATGGATGGCATCTTAGATTTAATAAAAGACAGTAACTAATGGAGTCCATGATTCTGATTTAAAAAATTAAAATCAGATGCCGACACAGCTAACAGATTGCTATGCGCTCCCTTTCTTACGATTTGCAAAAATTAGTCCAATGCCATCTGTCCTAAACTTTTGGCTTCTGTCCCCAGTAGTTCTGGCCCTCCAGTTCTCAGCTCCTGAGAGGTAAATTCAAGATCAGATGCCAATGGCAGGTACACCTGTCTTCACCTGGATGCTCCTGGCAGCATTGGCTGGAGGGTCTTATGACAGCATCTTCCTTGGCGACAGGATATAGGTTATTCTGCTGGCCTTGGATGTTCAGTCAGGCACATGGTCTGTCCCCAACAGCTGTCAGTCAGTCCCGCTGGGACTTCCTGGCCCTCGGAGAACCTGGACCTGCCTTCCAGCTGATCCTCGGCAGCCCCCCCCATTCCCTGTAACCAATCCCATGGCTAGTAAGAGAGTCGAGTGCCCAGCACAAGTCATTCTCACCAACACATGGGGAACTGGAGATAGGAATCTAACCCATTAACCAGGGTGTTCTGATAACTGTGTGAGATTCATTTGAAAATTCCCCAAAAAGCAGCAAGTTCTGTACAAGGTAACTAGCAACATTTAGGAAGCAACAATATGTAGACACAGAAATCTTCAGACTTTCAGCTAGAACTTCAGCACAGACTTTCCATCATAACTTTTACCTTTTGGACTAAAACCCACCCCTGTCCTAACCTTTCCACAAGCCAGTGGCATAGGCTGTCACGCCAGTGAAGAGACAGGATTTCAAGCCAGAATCCCAGCCTGGTCACTGTCTCCCCACCCCCCACTGTGCTACCTTGGACACACCACCCAAGTTCTCTGAGCCTCGGCCTCCTTGTGTGTATGCCGGATCTCACTGGGTATGTCTTCACATTTGCTGTGCAGGAGACCCAGCTCTCTGCACGGGAGCAGGTCAGAGCCTTGCCTGGTGGGGAGGGGAGCTATTCCCAGTGAAGTCTTCAATAGTGCTGGGCTGGCTCAGTCTGGTTCCACAGATCATTTTATTCCCCCCAGGCAACAAAGCGAACCAAGCTTGTACAACTCCAGAAGATTCTCCGGGCACACTCCCCAGGCTGTAGCCATAGAGAACAGTGGAACGAGGTGGGGCCCCAGCTGTAGGCTGGCTCCATGAACCCCGGCCGGGCCACTCCTGCCCTCTCTGTCTCTTTCCCCTAACTGGAAAGCAAGAACAGTAAGAATGGGCTACCTCACAGGGATGCTGGCAGGACTTCAGACAGATAGTGTCCCATGCACACAGTGTGTGCTCTGGGCATTCCAGTGGCCCCTTGCACATTCCAGCTTCCCACCAGTGCTCACAACTTCAAGCACAAAGCACCTGAAGGCCAAGAACCTTCCAGCGTAGGGACGGCATTTGGGGGGTTGATATCTGCCTGCCCACCTGCCCCCGGGTAGGGTCTCAGAGGTGCCACAGATGAGCACAGGACCATGAAGATTCACAATGGGGGAAGAAAGGCACAAGAGACTGCAGCTTCAGAAGCCCCTGCTAAATTCATCTGGTTGCCTTGGTGCAGGGTCCTGCAGGGGAGGTGGTGTGAATATCTGTAGGTTAAATAAAGATTGGGGTTTGGGGCCATGGGTGGGCTATGACCAAATGGAAAGTAGGAATGGGAACATTCTAGAAAGCCTGGGGCGGAGGAGCGATCACCCCAACAAGGTCTTCCAGGTTACTTGCTCCCAGACAGTAGGGTCATCCTCTGACCAGAAGTCCCTCTTTTCAGCTTGAAATCTGGTTTAAAAACTTCAAGCTGGAAGTGTGTGCCTTTCTCCGTAGGGAAAAGAACAACCAAGCTGTTCAACAGATCAATAAGACAGAAGAGAAAGTCCAAAACCAGATCCAAGGGTGGACATAACTTTAACACACATCAACAGGGACAGATAGCAGCTGGTCCACAACCCCTGGGTGAAGGCTCCCCTGGGAGCCAAGAGAACTGGATATCAACTTAGATTCCTGCAGCAAAACAACTTACAGGTGGATTGCTAACGGAAATAAACACAAAGAAACCACAAAACAATCTCCAAAACACAAATGGCAAAGGAGACAGAAAGTCTAAGCAGCTACAGAAGGCTCAGATGTTGAAGTTCCATGGAGGGAAAACATCATGGCAAGAATATCAGACCACAGGCTGGGAGAAAGTATTTGTCCCATCTCACAGACCATAGGCTAATATCCTTAATGGACTAAGCAGCTTTACAAGTCAAAGTTACTTTAAGCAATACGCCAATAGAAAAATTGGTATGAATAATGAAAACGTAATTCCCCAAGGAAGAGAAAGCACAGGGCCAGGGCTCATAGGAGAAGATGCTCAGCTTCATTGGTAACCAACGGAATGAGGACCAGAAGGAGAATTCTCACTTATCCCATTAGCAGAGATGTTCCATATTCATTGTTGGCAAGATCTGGGAATCTGCTATTCTCATTCACTCTCAGTGGGTACAAATTGGCACGACTTTTTCTGGAGGGCTGTTTGACAATTTCTGTGAAAAATTTAAATATGGATCGCTTTTGCTCCTTAGCTTCACTTTTAGAATCTACCCTAAGGAAATGATCAGACAAGGGTGTGGTCCAAAATAAAAAGAAGGGCACAAAACTGGTTAAATCAAGCATGGGGTGCCCAAACTGTGGAGGCTGTGGAAGATCTTGGCGACACCTGCTGCATAGGAAAAGCCAGTGACAAGCAGTGAGATCCTCTTTCTCAGGGAAAAACCCACATGGATACAGACACCTGTTGACATCATGGCCCTCACGAACAGGGTAAACCAAGAAAGCTATTTCCATATGGAGGCAGGGGGAAGAGGCTTGGAATTCTTGGAAAGAGAAGGTGGCCTGCTCCTACCAACGGCAGGAGAAATGGGAGAGAAGGTGGGTTTGGGGCCAAGAAAACAGGGGAAGAAATGAAGATGAGAGGTATAAAGTCACACATTTGTTCTGAAACACACTGATGGGATCTTCAGGGTCTCCTAAAGAAATGGATAGTGGTTAGATGCTTAAAGAACAAACAAAAATACAATTGCTTTCTTTCCTACATACCAGCAGTAAGCAATCCATACATAAAACTGGAAGGTGAGTCCATTTATAACCGAATCAAAAGAAGCCATGAAAAACTGCACAGAATGTTCAGGAGAGGAAAGTGGTATTTCTTTATTAAGGACACAAAAGAAAACTGAATGGAGGGGTGCCTGGATGACTCAGGTAAGCACAGAGCTGGTTAAATAAAGCATGGTGTGCCCAAATCCAAGGTCATGATCCCAGGGTCCTGGGATCAAGCCCCAGATGGGGCTCCCTGCTCAAGGGAGCCTGTTTCTCCATCTCCCTCTGCCTGCTGCTCCCCCTGCTTATGCTCTCTCACCCTCTCTCTCTCTGTCAAATAAATAAACTCTTTTTAAAAAACTGAACTGAGCCCAAATTCCCAAATCAATACCTCTTCTTCTCCCTGGCTGTGGACCCCTCCTCTTTTCCACCTTTCCCCAAACTTCCCCACTCTGTCCTCTCTCCAGGAGCGCCTCACTATCAGCTTGTCATACTCAGGTCAGTCCCATTAAAACAAAACAGAGCCCCCCTGCCCCAATCTCTGTGTCCAATCCCCCCAACCTCTGTGTCTCTCTGATTCTCCACAGTCATTCAAGGCTGTCTCCATCTGTTGTCTACATGGCCTCCTCACCTCCCTGCTGTAGGGCTTCAGCCCCTGCAGCTCTGTTGGCCTCCACTCACCTCCCCTGGCCTCCACTTACCCACTCTGACCTCCATTTACCTACTCTGACCTCCACTGGCCTCTACTCACCTCCCTTGACCTCCATGTTGCCAAATTAAGCCTGCCTTCTATAATCTAAGTTATTTACCATTAAGTGGACTTGGACCCCACTGAGTCCAGCCTTCCTGCCCAGACACTCTCTTCCCTGATGATTATTGTCATAGTCCATCCATGACATGATGACCCTAGCTGCTCAGGGTCCCTGAACCCATGTGTAGGTATCAAGCTAGAGCATCGCAGCCCCATTGTCTTGGTCAGTTCAACCCTCTGAGGGGACCCTGATACCACTGTCACCTTACAAACAGAGAACCCAAGGTACTAAGGGGTCAAGGAACATAACCTCCCCAGGCTTGTCAAACTCTGTCCCGTTCTCTTCCCATGATGCAATGCTCCCGCATGGAGGGTGGGAGGGCTCTATGGAAACGGAAGTCATCACAGACAAGGGAAGTCCCTACTGGAGGCAGATGCAGCCTTCCCAAGGCTAGGGTACTGTACTCTTTCCAGTGACTGGACACAGCTCCATTATTTCTGAATGCACAAAGTCAAGGGCTTTCAGCAACAGAACACAAAGTTTCTTAAAAAGCTCCCTCTGGGGATGCCTGGGTGGCTCAGTTGGTTAAGTGGCTGCCTTCAGCTCAGGTCATGATCTCAGCATCCTGGGATTGAGTCCCACATCGGACTCCTTGCTCGGCAGGGAGCCTGCTTCTCCCTCTGCCTCTGTCTGCCTGTGCTCACTCCTGCGCGCGCTCTCTCTCTATCTAACAAATAAATAAAATATTTTTTTAAAAAAGCTCCCTCTGGCTCCCTAGTAGAGTAGCTTTGAGGGATACAAGTGGAAGCAGAGATGCTTATGAGGGTATTAGCATGCCAGCCAGGCAAGAGGATGCAGCCCCAGACTGGCTGGTTGGTGATGCAGTGTCCTGGGAAGGAAAAGCGTGGGCTCTGTAAGACAACATCATTGTCATCAAACACTGCTGAGGTCTGCCATCATGGATAACCCCCAACACCCCGAGACCTCACATCCTGGCTTCCTTGGCCACTGCTCCCAGCCACACTAGTCTCTTGCTGCCCCTCAACCCACTAAGCATGCTCCTACCACAGGTCCTTTGCACTTGCTACTTCTCTCCCTGAACCATCCTTCCCCCAAATGCCCACATGATTTCCTCCCTCACTCCCTTCAGGCCTCTCCAGGTCTCCCCTCACATAGTTCTAGATCTCAGCACACCTTCCATGTCATACCTCTCTGTGTGTGGGTGCTCCTCCTCCCTCCCGCCCCTACAGATGAGCTCTAGGAAGACAGGGGCATGGTCTATTTTGCTCAGTGCCTAGCACGGCTCATGGCACATAGTAGGTCCCCAGGTCATGATTCGCACCTACTGGGTCCAACTCATTCACATCCTACATGCCCAGGGAGCATCTGCTCTGAACACCCCACGTGTGGGTGGGTCCCTCCCAGCCTTCATGAAGACGTCAGTCCAGTGGGGAAGATCACTAGGGAGAGAGAGGACATCAGAGTTCTGACAGGGAATCCCACAGTCCTATGGGGGCCCGGGCTTCAGGGAAGGTCCCAGAGAAAGTGGTCCTGAGCTACCTGAGAGTCAGCACTCATGAGAGCCAGCCAGGATGGGAATCAGGGCATTGGCAGGGGGTGGGGGGCTTCAATCAGAGTACAGGGTAAAGGCCCAGAGGCGGGGGTTCCTTGGAGGAACTCTGTGTATTTCTCTGGATTTCTCCAGTCATTCGGTGGGAGGACACTCACTGACCCTCCCTGTCCTCTGTGTAAGGCCCCACAGGTACTGGGAAGCTAGTGTCCACACCAGCACATGCCACCCTCGAGTGGCTGGAGCAGACATTAGTCAAACACACCTACAACCGGGCAGATGGTGGACCTCAGACAGGGACTCCGAGAGAAAGGAAACTGGACAATGAGAAGGTCAAACTGTCCCAGACATGGAGGTCCACAGACTTTTTTTTTTAAGATTTACTTATTTATTTTAGAGAGAGAGTACATGGCAGGGGGAGGAGCAGAGAGAGAGAGAGAGAGAGAGAGAGAATCCTTAAGCAGACTCCCCACTGAGCACAGAGCCCGATATGGAGTTCGGTCCCAGGACACTGAGATCATGACCTGAGCCAAAATCAACAGTCTGCTGCTCAACTGACTGAGCCAGCCAAATGCCCCTCCCCAAAGACTTTGAGCAAGAAGGGATGCCAAGGGAACTTCTGAAGGAGAAAGAGCTGATCCAGTGAAAAGGAATGGAACATTCCAGGCAGGGGACCTGGTGTACCAGGGGGAAGCAAGGTGCCCAGGTGGTCAGGGGATGGTCAGGAAGAAACACTGGGAAGACTTGGGGATACAAGGGACACAGGTGCCCAAGGGACAGACTGTGTTGGGGCACCCCTTATGTCACATTTGCATAGTGGGGTACATGATACCTCACTGACAGAGTGGAGGGTTTGCACGGGCAGAGCATGCATGCAGGCTCAGCCATGTCTGGGATGGAATAGGTTGGAGTCATGTGAGATGCTAAGAGCTCAGTGGGATCCAGGGGCGCAGGTGCCAGGGGGGCGGGGGAACGAGGTCAATAGGGGGTTCATAAGAGAGACTACCGAATTCAGACCTTGTCTTACTGGAGGATGACAGGAACCCGTGCTGGCCACCAGTCCGACAAGTGATGTGAGGAAGCCGCAGAAGGCCCACCAAGGCAAGGCCCAGGCCTGGCCACTAGGGGCCAGGACACAGCCCAGTGCCAGAGCAAGCCTGCTCTGCCCGGTCAGGTCAGCCAGGGCCTGGGAAACTCCACGTCCACATGAGCCTGACCCTGGCTCTCCTGGTGAGGCCCCTGGGGAGCCAAGCGGCAGGGGTGGGGGAAGACAGACATCTTCATTCTTCTCCATGATCCAAATGAGGCTTTATGTTTTGTTTTGTTTTTAATTCCCAGAACGTAGCTCGATCTGACTTCATGGAACAGGCCGACTTGCACAAGGCAGTCACGGTAGTGACTGCCATCTCGTCCATCTTGTCCCTTCCATCAACTCTTCCCCAGCCACGGCCACCTGCTAGGGATTCAGCATGACCATGTCATCCGCATCCCCATTGTAAAGGGGGAGGAAACTGGCCCAGAGGGACGGACTGACTTGCCCAAGGTCACCCAGCCAGGGGCTAGGTGTGAGACCCGAATGTGTCTGATTCCAAAGCCCATGTCCTGAGCCATCAGCACCGCTCATGACCTGACAGCCAGCCGACGCAGTCAAGGAGGAGTTCAGGGAGGGGGTCTGGAACTGTACAAGGGCTGTGGAGCCACTGGGAGTTGAGGGACAGCCTTGCAAAAGCCTACCCAGGCCTTCTGCACCCGCAAAGCCGTGCACTGCTGTGCCCTCCCACTAGCAGCAAAGCAGGCATATCCATCCCAGCCAGCCAGGGCCAGCAGGCTTCCCAAGAAACCCCATGGTGATTGCATGAGGCCACAGCCTGGGACATGAGAGAGGCTGAAACACTCAGCTCTGCTGCCTCCAGATCACATCCAGCTTCAGGCTCTGCAGGACTTTAAATGGAAAGACACGGTCATGCTCCCAAGAGCTGGAGGCCTGGGGTCTGCAGGGTTCAGAGGCTGGGGTTCTCAGGAGGCAGACTGGCATTAAGTTCCCATGGCTGCTCTAACAAATAACAGGCTTGGGGAGCCCCTACCCCGTTTTCACATGGCCTTCCTCTCCATGGGTCACATTTCCTGCCTCATCCTCATAAGGACACTTGTCACTGGATTTAGGACCCTCTCCCCCACCTAAGTCAGGATAAGTTCCTCCCCTCAAAATTCTTATTCACATCCTTTGCCATGTAAGATAATGGTCCCAGGTTCCCAGAATCAGGACATGCACACTTCTCTCGGGGGTCACCATTCTGTCACAGACAGATGCCACAGGTAGAAGCTAGCCTACAGGCCAGGTCTGCCGAGCAGCGGCATGGGGCGGGGCAGTGCTGCAGCCCTGCCTCTGAACAGCAGCACAGCCTGGAGGCTCAAAGCTCAGGCTCCCCGCTCGCCACGCTAGCTGTAGGCCTTGGACCAGTTTCTTAACCTCTCTGTGCCTCAGTTTCCTTGTCTGCAATAACGGTTTCTGCCCCTTGACATCAAAGTGCCTGGAGCCTGGCCCATGGGAAGCACTCAAGCAGTGACGGCTGCTGTATTTAGCATTCTCAGAATCCGTCTTACTCCAAACCCACTCCTCCTCCTCCTTCGGACCCTGGGCTATGCAAAGTGTCACTGTCCAGTCAACCATCCAAGCCCGAGCCCTGCAAATCTACCTATCTGATCCCCCCCCTCTCCTTCTTACACCCAACAGGCCCCCAGTCCTACCAGGACTAGCTTCTCCTTGTCTCTCTGTCCCCACTGTCCTGCACTGGCCTGGACCAGCCCAGCCCTCTGTCTCCGCACTCACCTCCCCCCTCCACCTTCTCATCTTCCACCAGCTCCTACTTCCTCAGAGCCAATGAGACTCTGATCACAACTAAGGGCAACAGTCCCCCAGTATATAGTTGTTACAGCACGTTATTAAATGAATATAGACAGCATAAAGAAGAGGGAGATACAACCCACAGGAAGGGAGAAATTTACCCGGTAAAGAGTCTACCTCCAGGATAAAGAACACTTAATTCGACAACAAAAAGACAAATAAGTTCATTTTCACATCAGCAGAGGAAAACATCCAGGTGGCCAAGAGATACTTGAAAAATGCTCAACATTACTCACCAACAGGAAAATGCAAATCCAGACCACAATGAGACATCACCTCACACCCACCCAAACAGCTAAAAATCAACAACACAGGAAACAACAGGTGTGGGCGAGGCTGTGGAGAAAGGGGAACCCTCTTCCTCTGTTGGCAAGAACACAAACTGGTACAGCCACTCTGGAGAACAGTATGGAGGGTCCTCAAAAAGTTGGAAATAGAACTACAGTATGACCCAGCAATCCTACTACTGGGTATTTACCCAAAGAAAACAAAAACGCTATGAAATCTGGGGTGTCCTTCTTGGCCACTGGCAAATAATAACCATCATTCCTCAGATTCCCCAGCCAGCAGATGATCAGAATCGCATCAGCGGTTCTCAGACTGCATGGATCAGAACCCCAGGGGTGCTGGGAAGCTCATGGAGGCCCAGATCTTGCAGGTCCCAGAGATTCTCCCCCTGTTGATATTTGAAAGCTGCTGCCTGTGGCAATCCACAGTAGCTGGACAGATGCATGTACTCCTCTTGAGAGGGACCCCTGGGTGTCAGGCACTGTGCTACTCCATTTCTCAACAAATTCCTTGGAGCAAATTGTTTCTTTCTCCCCTTTCACAGAGAAGAGAGAGCTTGAGAGAGGGGAATGAAGCCTCCAAAGTTCCCACGGCCCAGCCAGGGAGAAGCAGAAGTGAAGTTTCCAGGTAGGTCTCTGAGTGCAAAGTGCCTTGCCTGTCACCATCAGCAAGGGACACTCCAGACAAGAGGCTGTTCCCCAGAACCTACGTCTGGCAGCCCAGGGAGCTGTGAAGGGCCAGCTCTCGGTTCAAGAGCTGCTGCCCACCAGGAACATCAAGGGAATTTATTTTTTATGCCACTGCCTGGGTCCCCCCAGGCCACCAAACCAGAACTCTAAATGGGGTGGGCTGACTTACTGTCCTACTGCCCCCTCTCCAGACACCTAGGCACCTACGGTATACAGAACAGCTCTGGAGCAGCAGGTCTCAACCTGGGATGCACGAGAGAATCATCTGGAAACTAAGAATGCCCCCATGCAGAGGCTCTGCTCAGTCCCACCGACTCAGGATTCCAATGTGCAGTCCAGGTCTTGGTGGTTTCTAAGCCAATTCCAGCATACAGCCAAAGCAGAAAGCTCTGTCTCAGGGCCCTGTGGGCTCCAGTGTGATGCCATGTTGCTGGCAGGCCACTGAGTAGCAAGACCAAAGTCCCCTGAGCCTGGATCCACGCTGACCTGGCCACTGAGGACAGGAGTGGTGGCAGCTTAGGGCAGTGGTTCTCAACCTTAATGTGCCTGACAACCACGCTACAGGTGCCTTGAATTTCCCTGAACTGGCCCCTCCTCAGCAATGTGGGTCAAAGGAGCTGGGGGTCCTGAACATGCATTTCCACCAGGTGCCCGGATGACAGAATGCTCAGTGCCAGGATCACCCTTGGGTAACCCTGGTTGAGTGTTCAAAAGCTATTCTATCAGGCTTTGAGTCCTCCTCTAGCAGGCACTGTGTGGCCATGTGACTCAGGTATCTCACCTGCAAAATGGTGGTTCAAAACCATAGGTTGTTGTGAGGGAGCAACAGATGTGGAAAGCTAAAGTGATAAGAGAAAAGAATGCCTACTACGTTCCTGGAATTTCCAGGTTTAGTGCTGTTGCCACTCTCACCACCATTCCTGTGTCCACAGTCATTGCCACCATCATCACCACCATCACCATCACTATCACCATTGCCACAATCACCACCATCATCATCATCACCATTATGACCACCATCGTCACCACCATCATCACCACCATCACCATCATTGCCATGATCACCACCATCACCGTTGCCACCATTGCCACCACTATCATCACCATCCTAACCACCACCATCACCACTACCACCACCACCATCATGACCATCACCATCACCGTCATCATCACCATCACAATCAACACCACCATCACTACCACCATCACCACCATCATCACTATCACTATCACCTTCACCACTACCATCATATCATCATCACCATCACCACTAATGCCATCACTAGATATTCACAATGTAGTCCCAGCAGCAAAAAATGCCTGTTTAGGTGCAAAGGCAGATAAGAAACTGGGAGAGAGAAGGTCAGGGAGCCAGCTCTCACATAACCTGCTTCAATTTGCTTCAGCATTTGTTCAGACCCTGATACCTATGGCATAAGTACAAAATAGTGAACAGTGTGGGAAGATAGAAGAGGAATCTTCACGTGTCCTGGATACCTATGATTCAATCTCAAAAATCACCTAGGCCAGGTGTGCCCTGAAGGTATGACCATGCATCTCTCATCTCCAAACTCCACCGCCTCCCCAGGGCCTGGCACAAAATCAGGGGAGCCAACAAAGCCACCCTCCCACTCCATTTATGCCTCCACTCCATGGGGAAAGTGCTGGATTTGAAACTGGTGAAGTGCATATTTTTGCAAAGCTATGCAGACATGTAATAGCTAAGCATTATTGATATTTACATTAATAACACCTAACACAAAAGCAGAACTTCTCTCACTTCTCCACAATTTCCCCAATGATACTGACCATTCTCCCAGAAGGCAGGCCACAGGGCACCACGTGGGAATTCCCAGCCCTGCTCACACCCTGGGATGTAAGTCCTTTGAAACCATGGTCCCATGCTCTAAAGTCTATAATCCTACCATCAGACCAGTGGGCCCCTCCAGCCTGAAATGGGTGGTGAGCCCGGGATAGCTACTCAGAGTGAGGGACCTTTTCTCGACACGGCCTGAGCACACTATGCTGGCTGAGAATCTCGCCATGCAGTTCTCCATGCCCGCTCAACTTCCGACTTCCTCAAGCTGGTCATGATCCCGTCCTCGGCACCCATCAGATGAGCTGCAGATAACATTAATAGATCCCAGCTGCAGAAAACATTGCCTCCAGTGAGGAAGGAGTCAGGACCACAAAAGATAAAAAGAACCAGGCCAGGCTCACATCTGAATCCCGTGCTGCTCCAGCCCTGCCCTGGGCCTCTTCCTATCACCCCCAAGACCCCCAGCAAACCAGGCTGTACTGAGCCCTGGGGAGAAGAAAGAACCCAGCCCTGGCCCAGCCCTTGGGGAGTTCATGGCCACCCCATCGGCCCAACCCACACAGGGCATTAGTGCCAGGAGAAAATCAATCAGGGCACGGGAGCCCCAGGGAGACAGTGTCCACATTCCCTAAAGTGACATTCTGTCCCCAGACACCCAGGGCCCTGGCACTCTCTTCCCCAGGGGCCAGGAGGAACGTTTGGAATGAGAAAGTCCCTCCTACCTGCAAGGTTCTGCGCACAAGGCTTCCTCGCTCAGGATGCCTCCCATGCCCATTTGTTCCCTCCACAAATACTGACTGTGCATCTCCTGCACTCCCAGCTCAAGTCCAGACCGTGAAACAGCAACAGCTGCCTTCATGTTACCCAAGACCTGGCAGGGGAGGTGGCTCGGATTCAGATGACTGCAAAGGATGAGGTCAGCGCAGAGAGCCTGGGAGGCTTCCTGGAGGAGATGACCCCCAAGTTGCATCTTCGAGAAGAAGTTGGAAGCTGGCTAATCAGGTTAACAAAGGATAAAAATGATAAGATGTCAAACCTTACTGGATGACGGTGCATGTTTGTATGTGTTCTAGAGGGTTCCACGTACCACTGGCTACCCCCACAGGGAACGGAGAAAACGAGGGTCTCCTAATTTCTGTATTCTCTTCTCTGTTTGAGTAATTACAACAACAAATACTGCCTCAGCCATTTTAGAAGGCAATAAAATTTTAAGAAAAACTTAAAGAAGGGAGGAATGAAAATTTGAAGGAAAATTAATCCCAAAGCAAAGATTCTAAAAATGTAACGATTTTTCTGTAGAGGGGGGAATACATTTTGTCAAGAGCCTCTGCCACGATTTCAAAACTGGGCCCCAGGGGGCAGCTCAGAATTGAACTCTGGGGCAAGCAGTTCTCCCTGCCTCAAATGGACAGAGACAAGGATGGTGCGGGGAACATGGGGCCAACAGGTGGACCCCAAGATCCTCAAGTCACCTCCCTAGTCAGCAGCACTTTTTTCAAAAGTTTTATTTTTACACAGTTGCAAAACTATAGAAAAAGTCCTAGAACAGTACAATGAACACTTTACACTGTCATCTAGACTCAAATGATTTTTCACATTTTTCCATATCCGCTTTATCTACCGATAAAGAAGAATATGTTTCTATTTTTATCAACAATTTGAAAGCAAACTTTGGATGTCACAGCATCTCACCCTAAATGCTGTAGCTTTTATCTCTTTAGACCAAGGACGTTGTGAAATCACACCATTAGCAAACCCAGGAAATTTTACCATTGATATGTTTCATATTCAAATGTCAGTTGTCACAATAACGTCTCTGCGGCAAAATGACGATTTTTCTTGACCCAAGCCTCACAGCACTTGTTACAAAAACTATTTACAGGACGCAGCCATGTCTCTGTCAGAGGAACCCTGGACCACCAGCAAACTGCTCTGAATTAATCAGGTAGAAAAGTAAAATATAATGATAAATCAGGAAATAAGCATCATCAGGTAAAGAAGCATCTTTGACACGAGGGCAGAGCAGCTGGGAGGGACTCTGGGTCCAGAGAGAGAGGATTACAGATCTTCAGCTCATGCCAGCCCTGGTCCTTGGCTCCTGGTCTAAGAAGACACAGGCCACATGCCCTCAAGCCTGACTGAGGAGTCCCCTCTATCCTTGGGAGCTGGCAGTGTGGACCAGTCAGGCCATGATGCAGAAAAGCAGGGGACGTAGGCTCACAACCCTCAACCTACTGAGTCACTCTGGAGAGGTCACACAGCTGCTGTAGGCCTCAGTTTCCCCTCCCTGAAGGCCCTTGTAGCAGTTACAGTGGGTGCCCAAGCCTACCCACAGGCTCACTTGAGAAAGGGCTCCTGGGAATGGGAATGTAAAGCCCTAGCCCCTTCTGGCCCAAACTCTTGTCTCATTCTGACCCATCAGCACTCCCAACTGGACCAGGACACCCATCTCCCTGCTGAGAACTGGTTTCTTCTGCCACCCTCCACAATGTGCTCCCTGCTGGCCACCTCTTCACCCTTTCCCACCCCATGAGGTTCCCCCACCCACCCCCTCACCCATGGTCACCTTGAGCCATGCAGAGTGCTCATTCAGGGTCCCTTGATCCTGGGCCTGAATAAGGCCCTTCCTCATCTGTTCCCCACCTCCCCTTACCACCGATCCACTCCAACTCTCCTCGCCCATCCAACCAACCATCAGAGAGCAGCAACCGTGGCAGGCGGATGAATTCTCCAGGGGACCGCTGAGGCCACGGAAGTTCGGAGAGGTTGAAGAACTTGCCCAAGGTCACTCAGCTCAGGAGTGACAGAAGCAGGGCACAAATGAGTGAGCTTCCTTCCTTCTACATAAAAAGCAAAGCATTTCATTCATGCTGCCTCTGGACAAGGCTGGAAAGAACACTGACAGTGGTTGGAAGGGTGGCGGGAATACAAGTAAGTGCCGTTTTCTTCTTTTCGCAAGATGTTCATCACTTTTGTACAGTTTTATGTTCACGGTGGGAAACTATTAATGACTAGAAATCAACAGATATCAGTGATGAAGAGTCCCACAAGCATTTCACATTGCAGATACGACACGTACAGATGATAAAGATAAAGCTGGTGATCCGATTTCAGCTGAGGACTCAGGCAGCGGGGCTTTCCCACACGGCTCTGCCCAGGCAGATGGATGCCACCCTACAACACACCTGCCCACCCCTGCCCCCTGCCCGCCAACCCTTGGCTGTCTCTGAACCTGGAAAAGACTTTGGGTTCAGGGCTCAGACTTCTTGTCTCCAGTTAAAGCAAGAGATGTTCCACAACTCCCATTAGGGAGGTTAAAATGATAAGCATGTATTTACTTAATGCTCATTTTGAATCCCACCAAGACCCCTGTCTTCTTCATCCATATAA
Source organism: Taxidea taxus jeffersonii (assembly GCA_003697995.1). Classification (NCBI taxonomy): domain Eukaryota; kingdom Metazoa; phylum Chordata; class Mammalia; order Carnivora; family Mustelidae; genus Taxidea; species Taxidea taxus. The sequence continues at coordinate 18,926 of ML111790.1, forward strand.
GAGATAGTAATACTGACATCCACAGGGCCATAAATGACATTCCTAACAGTGGTGAGGTACCCTGCTCCACAAACAATAAAAACAATAAATAGCATCCTTACCATTTCTTGAGAACCTACTGAGTGCCAGATACTTTCCCAAGCACTAAAGATACAGAGATGAGCAAGGCAGTTCTGCCCTCAGGTGAATGGAGGTCTACTGGAAGGAAAGGATGAATATAAATCCCTAAAGGGCTTGAACTTGACCTTGAGCACAGCAGGGAGCCATGGAGAGGTTTCTGCCAGGGGACACCTGTGCATTTCAGACCAGTTGCTCAGGGTCCACACGGAGGGCTTTCTGGAGGGGGCTCCCTGGGCTTAGAGACAGCACTGAAGCTGTGTCCTCGTCTGGTAAGGGGAGAAGAGGCCAGAGGCAAGCCACAGATAAGAACATTTTAGGAGGTAAAACCACACAGGACTTAGAGCCCAAGTACAGGGGACAGAGAAGAATTCCTAAAGCTTGAGTTAAGCTGCGTTGTACATTTTGATCTATTTTTGAATCTCTCCAAACATTCACCAAGTTCCTTATCACTCCTAGCTGCTGGGCTGTTTTACTGCAGGAACAAAGAGAAGCACTGTGCCTCTTCACCCTGACCTACTCAAAGGGGCAGTGGGTCTGAGGAAATTAAGAGCTGCAAGAGAATACCTCCACATTTACAAATGGGGAAACAGAGGTTCTTCGAGGTGGACTGATGAGCCTAAGCTTCCACTGAACATGCAAGACCAGGAATTTGAACACAGATCTGTCAGGTCCCAGGGCTTGCTTTGTGATATCCCCTACAGGCCCAATCTCTTAGCAGCATCCACAGCCTGGGGGCCAAAGGAGTTAGAGCCTTTCAAAACAGTGGGCAAGGCAGTCTTTGCTTTCATGAATGGTGCCTCCCGCCTGGACACCCATTAGCACCCTAAAGCCACAAAGGGAGAGGGTGTCAATAGTCAGACACCAGGCTCCCTAAAGGGAAAAATATTTAGCAAGCATTGGTGTAGAGAAGTAGTGAGCTCCAGACCTCAAAGGGACGTGTTAAAAGGCCATCTGGGGCCATTTCCCCATTGTACAGATGGGACGGAAGCCGAGGGAGGGTGTCCAATCCAAGTGCACGCAGGACAGCAGCACTGACCCGGACTCTTCCTACCCTGGTGTTGTACTCAGCTTAGTGAAGGTTTATTATCCACAACATCACCTGCTCCAGGAAGCCCTCCATGATCGCCAAGATTCCTGCCCTGAAGGCCCGGGACTCCCCAGAAAGCCTGTCAGTCAGATCCAGTGTGGAGTCCTGGCTCCATCCCTTACTGCCTGTAGGACCTGCACCAAGTCATGTCACCTGAGCCAAGGCTGTCCCACCTCCTGAGGCTGTGGCACAGATTGAGTGAATTAAGGCAACCCCTTTCCCGGACTAACCCGCAGACTGACCCAGGACACCGTAATGGCTGCATCCCTCCAACATCAAGGCCACCACCCCGTCGGCATCCTGGGAAGCACCTGACTCCAATTGTGCCTCCAAGTTTCTTGCACCGGGGGCCAGCCCTCTCCTCCCACCCCTGCCAGGCCTCCCCATTCCAAGGCAAGTCGGCTACACCCGGGATGCCGAAGCCACACCCACAACACCCACGTCCACTTCCCCTGCAGTCACGCTGACCCCTCCCCTTCCGCTTTCTGACCCCGCCCCTTTCCCCAGGGATGCAGGAACTACCACCGAGGATGCCAGTAGGTGCTCACCTTCATGACGCACTGTGGTGTTGAAACGCAGGCCAGGTTACCAAGTTGGTACAGTGCAACCCCGGCAAAATATGAAATTTGCGCACAAATGTGCGGGAAGAAAAAAGACCAGAGGATGCTTCTCAAACATGTTTTGCTTTTTTCATGCAATGAAATCTTGCAGTGGGGGGTGGGCTCCACACAGAGCTACTAGTTGTGGGAGGTCCGGCTGCCCTCCTTGAAGTGGCCCGCAACGCTCTGCTGTGTGTGGGTGAGGGCAAGTTCTCATCCCGAGGCCCCACGGCTCCCCTACTGTGACCGCTATGGGGCTCCGCCACCCGTGCCAACTGCGAGGACCTGGTTTCCTCCCAGCTCCTGTATGGTGCTTGAGAGGAAAATAAAACACCCGCGGGGGGGGGGGGGGGGGCAGGGGGGGGGGGACTCGGAAGAGGCAACAGGAGAGGAAGCACAGCCCAGCGTGGCCCCCCAATCCTCCACCGCCTGCTCCTTGGCATCCCAGAGACCCTCCCAGGTGCCATCAACAGGACAATGCTGCAAAGCCACAAACCCACAGGAAACCAGGCCTCTCTCGCCCTTAGACACAGGCATCTCCTCTGCGGACAGTGACCCTGCCCCTTCTGCCAGGCAGAGAACAAAGGCAAGGAAGGGGCCCAACACAGCCCCAAGTCAGGCTCCTGCCCCCAGAATCCCCCAGGACCCCCCAGGCCCGAAAGCAGCATTCAAAGCACGAGCTGCCATTTCTAGGAGCCAGCTCTATGCTAGGCGATCTCAATCCACCCTCAAAACCTATAAAACACTGCGTCATTCCTACTTGACAGATAAGGAACACCTCTGCAAGGAGTGAAGTCACTTGTGCAATGTTCACAGCATGTCAGGGGCAGAGTCAGGACTCGAACCCAGGTCTGTCTGACTCTAAGGCCACTTCCCAGCGCCCAAGGAACTGTGTCAGTTTGTTTTCTATCCTCGGGACTTAGCGTGCCAGGCACATTCCTGGAAGGCACCCAAGCACATTTTTAGGGAAGAATAGCCACGCTCACGGTGCCATCACCCTCCCAGAACAAAGCATATTGAGAGCAAATTCAATACTGCTGAATTAGCCTCAACACTTCCATAAAGCTATAGTTTCAAAATATCCCAGTTCATGAAGAACCTCCAATATCAACAAAAAACCCACCTGCTTCAATTTCCCACCAAACACTCCCACAAACACAAACAATTTCTGATAAAATGGCTACTCACATTCAAAATGCACATTGCAAAATCCCCATCAAATAGAGGGTTGAGAGTTGTTATCAACATTCGCAAGAACATGAGGAAACTTCTTCCAGAACATTCTGTGCTGGTGGAGTTTTTGTTAGTCCTTTGCTGTAAAATCTTACAGATGCTGAAAGGGAGGGAAAATCTGAGGTGGGGACAAGCAACGGGAACTGATACCTGAGCTGCAAGAAAAGTAAAGCATCCTGGAGACACCCACGTCCTCTCCTGTCAGACACAATGCAATATAACTCAAACAATATACACCAAGTAATGATAACCACAGTCCCCACACACATCACCATCTCTGAGTGCTACAAACTGTTCCAAACTAGTAATAGTTACCTATTACTCCACAGTCCTAAGACATGGGTATTATTAGAGTCATCATTTTAAGGCCCCAGCAGGAAGAGGTAGGTAACTTGGCCAAGGGGACCCAGCTAGCAAATAAGGATGCGAGGATGAGCAGGCCGTCTGGCTCCAGTGTCCATGTCCTTACCTGCTGTGCTATGTAACTCCCAGCAACAGGTGTTACAGGAGGACCTGAGCGTAGAGCCCCAAGCATGATCCTGGCTGTTGTGCACACCTGGGGGGAGAAGGGTGCCAGCCCCTGGGCAGCCACCAGGCATCACGTGTTTTACACGCATAATCCCAGTGCTCACAAGGTCCCAGAGAGACATGTGTGATTCTCATCTTATGGAGACAAAATGTCAGCTTAAAGTGAGTAATGGGTTTGCTCAAGTCCCTACCTTTGCTCTTTTTCAACTGCTACTTGCTGGCTCTTGGCAAACTCTCTGGTCCATTTTAGAATCCCCTCTTTAATGACGTGCAAAGTCCCCTGAAGGAGTCCCATAAAAGGCCCCAGGTGTCCGGGTGTTTCTGTCCTGCCTCTGCTGAAATGAGTCACCAGGCTGACAAGTAATCACACTGCCAGGAACAGGCAGGGGCAGCCAGTGACTCTCAAGCAAACTTCGTTTGTGGTTTCCACATCCTTTCTACACCCGCCACTCAATGTAGTGTGCAATGCCTGGGGCACTCTTCGACAGACACCAACCAAGCACCTGCTGTGTGCACAAAGCTGGTGGGACACACAGAGCCTACGTCCTCGCTCCTCTCAAGAAGGTGACTCTAGAAATGACGGGGTTAGGGTGGGGCTGAGTCAGGTAGGGAGAGACCAGGTCCTCCAAGAGGGACATAATTACAGAGCTGGGTTGCTTGGTCTGAGATGTCCTTACTGCCAGGATACTCCCTGCCGGGTTAGTACCAGATGAGCCAGGAAGGAAGATGGCCAATAATGACCTTATCAGGTGTAGACATTTGTTGGCCCCAGGCTGGGCATGGAAGCCTCAAATATGACTCCCATGTGGGTCCTGAGCTGCAGCCAGTGAGCAAGAAAGACAATGAAAGAGGACAGCCCCACAATGTGGTCAGGGCTGTGACAGAAAGATGTGCAGGGCCTGGCGGAGGCAGGGGGCAGGGAAGCACCCAAGGAGATGAGCCTGAAGCCATCTGGAGAGGTAGCAGAAAGGCACTGTTAGGAAGAGGGCACAGAAGCCCAGAGTCAGGAGGAAGAAAGGGGGTCTGGGAAGTTCAAGGAAGGCACAGGGTTCATGAGGGAGGGGTCAGTGTCACTGACAGAATGTTAGACAGAATGTTTGTGCCCCCACCCAAATTTCTATATTGAAACCCAAATCTCTGGTGTGATGGTATTTGGAGATTAGGTCTTTGGGGGAGTGATTAGAGTGAGATGAGGTCATGAAGGTAGGGGCCTCAAGGTGGGGTCAGTGCCCTCATAAGACACAAGGGAGCTTGCTTTCTCCCTCTTCTGCACCCTCATGAACACAAAGTAAGAAGGCAGGAAGAGAGCTCACATCAAAATTGACTGGCAGCCTGACCTTGAACTTCCCAGCCTCCAGAACAATGAGGAATATACTTCCAGTGCCCCTGCTCCCCGTCTATGGTGTTTTGGGGATGGCAGCCTGGGTGAGGACAGTCAGTAAAAGCAAGAGCATCAGGAGAGGCCACAGATGTGATGACAAGGATTGTATGCTTCATCTCGGGCCTGGGGGAACCCGTTAAGCAGAGGAGAGACAGAGCCAGGAGTAATTTCAGGAAAAGATCACCCTTGCTTGGTATGACTGCTGTTTTCACCAAACACCCAATAATTCAAGAGCCATTATGCAGAAGGAATGGGCAGTCAGGACCTGCAGCCCTCCTGAGAGGACATGGGATCTGTCCAGAGACTCAAGGTGAGGCAAGGGCTGGCCCTCATGGGCTTCCTCCCATGCGGCTCAGCTCTGTCAGTGATGGTCCTGGAGGCTCTGCCTTCCCAACTCCCAGGACTGTGCAACATGGGACACTTTGGGAATTTGAGATCCTGCAATGAACCACACATGGTACTGAGGGGTGGGTGACAACAATACAGGCACAGGTGCCTATGAGAGGATGGTGGCCAGTGTCTAAAACAAAGCAGAACCATCAGCACATCAGGGAGCTGGGAGGTGACACTGAGGGCCTGGACTGCATAACCTATTCCATCGAGCCTTGGTGCTCCCTGAAGATGCTTGCAGGCCAGGGGTCTACAGCAACAAATGTTTGATTCTATCTTTTTAGGTGTAGTCACTTTAAACTACAAAGACAGCATACAAGTTCAAATGAGCTACACACCAAATGTTAACCCTTTGCAGACCCCACTGCACGGACCTGAGCTGCCAGATGAATACCCAGCCTCTCCCATCACCCCCCATTACAGGGCATCCTGAGACCACAAGCCAAGTGACCAATCAAACCCTTACTGATTCCAAGTGTGGTATTTAGGGATTCTCAAAACACAGACTATTTCCACAACCAGAACAAAAGTCTGGCAACACTGAGGATGTCACAGTTGTTAAGACCACAACTCTCACCCTCAATTTTTCATTTCAGAAGTTATATTCATCAAAGTGACCTCACTATTCTCATGCACTGACCTTACAGTAAGTGTTAAAAGTTTAAGGTCAGAAAAGACGTGCAATAATAAATCATCATTTCCCTGTTTTGTATATTTGGGTATATTACGGTAGAGCTGTTAAATTAAAAAAGAATTGCTTTCATTTTACAATGGGCAAACAAATCCAGAGAGGTAAAGCTATTGCATTGTTTGGTGATTACCTATGATCATCATCCTTGCCCAGTGCACTTCAAGAGAGCAGAGAAAGTGCCCAGCACCCAGCAGGCACTCCCACCCTGGGGAAGAAGGACCACTGCAAGGCATTACAGCAGCAGGTGGGCAGGACATGAATCTGAGCCTGGGACTCCTGGCTCAGGCTGGTGTTCACACTCTGCCACTTTCCCTCTTTCCTAGAAATAAGATTAGAGCCCACATCCATCACAAAGAGTGAGAAGCCCAGAAAAGCAAGGCCAGGACATCCTTCTTCCACAGAAAACCACTAGAAGCCAAGCCCTTCACCTTGAGCACCAGCTTGAAATGCGTGCACACTGGACAGAGGGCTGCCTTCTGGGAACTGCCCTTAGGAAGCAAGGGTCTCCACGTTCAGCTACAGAGTCAGGGGTGATTTCTACCTACTGGAGGGAACCAGCCAATTGTCAACCATCTCAGTGACAGCCCAATAGACAGACTGTGTAAGTACAGAATAAGCAGGGACCAGCCCTGCCTGCCCTGGTTCTCAGACTGGAGGGAATATCAGGACTTTCCAGAGAATTTGTTAAAAGCCGGGCTATCAGGGCCCAACACAGTGTTTCTGATGCAGTAGCTTAGGCTTGAGCCTAAGAAGGTACATTTCTAAAATGCCCCCAGGGAGTGCTGATGCTGCTTGTCCAGGACCCCACTTGGAGAACCATTGCTCTGATCAGTTGCTCTCCTAATTGTGGCTCACTGAGGCATATGTTCATGGAAGGTAGGAAGGGCAGGATGCAAACTTAGGAGGTGGGATAGGGGGTGGGTAAGGCAGAGGAACGGGCATTCCAGGAAGTGGGGCAGCATGAGCAAATGCAAGGAAGCTGGAAACAGTGGGAGGGGAAGTCAGTAGCTCAGTCTGGCCAGGAAGTAAAGGTGAGAGTGGGAGTGATGGAGGGCGAAATGGGAAGGACAAGTGGAGGTCTTGGATGTTGGGCTGACAAGAGGGGAGTTGAACATCAGCTACAGGCCAGGCAGTGTTTGCTGGTATTGCCTACTAATGTCATTGTCTTGTGGTCAGAAAGCATACTTTGGATTATTTCTATCCTTTTTAATGTATTGAGGTTGTTTCGTGGCTGAGCATATGGTCTTCCCTAGAGAACAATCCACGTACACTCGAGAATACATATTCTGATGTTGTTGGTAAGTCCAGTTGGTTTACAGTGTTGCTCAAGTTTTCTATTTCCTTGTTGATCTTCTATCCAGTTGTTCTATGTATTATTGAAAGTGGAGTACATAAGTATCCAACTATGTATTATTAAATTATCTCTCTCTCCCTTCATTTTGGTCAGTTTTTGTTTCATGGATTTTGATGCTCTGTTGTTAGGTGCATATGTGTTCATGATTGTTTATATCTTCCTAATGGATTGACCATTTATCATTATAAAATGTCTGTCTTTATTTCTATTTTTTAAGTCTATCTTATATAATACCAGTATAGCCACTCCAGTCTTCTTGTGATTTTGCTCTTTGCATGATGTATCTTTTTCCATCCTTTTACTTTCAAACTATTTTACCTTTGAATCCAAAGAAATCCCAAATTCATAATTTGTCAACACCTGAGGTTGGGGGCACCTGGCATCCCACCTCCATCTTCTGGCAGGAGCATCCCCAGTTTCCAATATCCTATCCAGCAATAGGACTCTCTTGTGTCTCTTGTAGACAGCATACAGTTATACCATTTTTAATATGTCTGATAATCTTTGCCTTTTGACTGGATTGTTTAACCCATTCACATTTAACATTACTATTTGTATAGCTGAGTTCATATCTGACATTTTACTGATTGTTTTCTACATGCCTCATGTCTTTTTGGTTCCTCTGCTCCTCATTTACTGTACTCTTTTGGATTAAGTGAATCAGACACTGGGTTTGGCATAAAAAGTAGAGCAAGAACTTCAAAAGACTAATTATTTTTAATCCGCATAGCAAAATTACCCCTCTGACAATTTTTAGTTTCTTTAATGGCTTCTTTTCTTTTCTTTTTCCTTTCCTTCCTTCCCTTCCTTCCTTCCTCCCTTCCTTCCTTCTTTCTTTCTTTCTTTCTTCTTCTTCTTTCTTTAAGTGCTTGCAAGCAGGAGGGGGAGGGACAGAGGGAGAGGGAGGGAGAGAATCTTAAGTAGGCTCCATGTCCAGCACAGAGCCCAATGCAGGGCTCAATCTCATGATGCTGAGATCATGATCTAAGCCGAAATCAAGAGCTGAACACTTAACTGACTGAGCCAACCAGGTGCCCCTGGCTGGCTTACAAATCAATCATGATTTTTTCCTCTCTGGTTCCAGCAAACAGGAGCATATCAATGATCTGTCCAATAGTGGTGGAACACTAGAAGAGATGTCTACTACCAGCTTCCTGAGTTGGAGGATTTGAAGCTACAACTTGACCTGCCCACCAGGAGAAATGGAGCCACTTGCAATGATCTGGGAATCAACTTCATAATATGGAACAACTCTTAGTGTGGTGACAGCTCAGTGCTTCAAACCAAAGTGGGAAGGAGTGGTTGGAATCACAACAAAGTCCATGGCATGGGTATTTTCAAATGCCATAGTACTGCTCTTGCAGACCTGGCACAGATGCTAATGAGTCTCTGCTGAACAGATGTCCCTTGTGTACCTGTCACAATGGACAGTCGAGACCCCATCCCAAACTGATCAGCCCACATTCCTGCCTGAGTGACTTATGTCCCCACCTCCCAGTCACTTGACCTCTTATTTCTCTACTAAGCTCTCAGGTTTATCAACAAACATGAAGGGAAGCTACAACTCAGGTGCTTGTGAACTGAGAAATCCCAAATTCATAATTTGTCAACATCTGAGGTTGGGGGCACCTGGCACCCCACCCCATCTTCTGCCAGGAGCAGCCCCAATATCCAATATCCTACTCAGCAATAGGACTCACTTGTGTCTCTGGTCCAAAGTGGCTTGCATTTGGGTTTAGTCACCCCTGTAGAAGACTCAAGGGATCTACAGTGCCCAAGCTGTCATCAACGGGGTTCATCCTGGGTGACTCTAGGGAGAGATAAATGTCAATAAAGAACCCACTTGCCTGAAGGTTTCAACAGATTAGGCACAATCTGTAGGCATCCAAGCCCTTGTTCACAATAAGGTGTCTGGTCCTCTAGCCCTCTGCCTGAAAGGACCCCGGACTTGCTGCAGGAACCCAATTACTGCTGGCTCAATGCGCTCATTCGCCCTGCTGCCCTGGCCCTGGAAGCTGTTCCACCAACTTCCCAAGAGAAGTCATGTCTTCCAAAGAGCTGCTTTGGGAGAAAGGGAAAAAGCAGGGCAATTTAACAAGAACTACAACCTTCAGTAAACAGGAGATGTTTGGACTCTGAAGAACAGCCTGCTAATCTATCTGTTGTCCTGGACTGAAGGTGAGATGGTGAGATCCCTGGATTTGGGGGAAGGAGACTTTATGAAGAAGCTAAGAAGTTCCACCATGTCCTCTCTGGGCTAACATGGCTGCTGGGGTGTTTTTGTCCATGTACTGGGGTATCTAAACCTCGAAGGGTAGTCACAAGGGGTGGCTGTTGCAGAGAGTAGAGTGAGGCTAGTTAAGGACAGAGCAGACCCAACACAAGCAACGGAGACAACCGGCCACCTCCCAGCTAGGGCCCCTCCTAGCACTGCCATTATCAGGATTATCAGGATCTGTGGGACTAAAGGCCCGAAACCTACTGACTACCTACTGTGCATCCCACCCTGCACCAGGCTCTGGGAAGCCTCCTGTGAATCGGATGGCATCTCAAGCCTCCCAGAACCTTCTGGAGACTTCTTTCTAGTGAAAAAGTCAGAAAAGTCACTGACAGCTGCAATACTGCATCCAGGGCAGTGGCAGAGGGATGCTTACGGCAGCAGGAGCCCTGGCAACATGCCTGACATGGCCTGGGGAAGGGGGTGGGGAACAACAGGGAAGGTTTTCTGGAGGAAACAAGGCTGATGGTGGGTCCTAAGTGGAAGAGGTTCACTGCATGGATAAGGACAGGAAAAGCAAATCAGCAAATCCTCCCAAGGGAACAGCATGTGCAGAAGCCTGGTTCCGTCAGGAGCAGTGGGCAGAGGGTGCAGCTGGACACATGCTCCACGGAAGGTGTGGGAAGAGAGGGAGGCAGGAGCAGGCCACACCATGCTAACAAAGTTGGAAATGAGCAGAAGCAGCCCCTTTGGTCCATTCTTCTGCTTCTAGGCTATTCCTGTCTTAATCCAGCCCCAGTGACTTCATCCACTCAATCCGAACTTGCAGGGTAAGCAAACAGTTCTCTCCTGGAGGCCCAGGAAGAATAGAGGCACTGACGTCCCAGCTGGGCTATGGATCAAGCAGCATGTTACAGTTGAGAGGTGGGGAGCCCTTTCAGGCAGAGGGAGCTGGAAAAGGACGATCCGGAAAAAAGAGCAGTGCTCAGCAGCTAGGTACAGTCCACTGAGACAAATAATGGCAATGGAGTTGGGAGCAGACCATCGGGGCTTTGAAAGCCCAGCTAAGGTCTGCACACTTCTCATATGTAATCAGCAACTGTCCGAGTGGCCGGAGCAGGCCCACCACTGCCATTTCTACCTGCGCAACATCAGGTAATTCCCTCATTCTGCAATACTGACGTGGTGCGGGCCCAACAAGGGCGGGAAAGAAAGGCGCTCCCGCCCCCATAACCCATCCTGGGGCTCCTTTTGCTTCTTTGTGAGCACACCGCACTCTCAACCTCCCACCCTAGCAGTCGGGACTATGCCGGGCACCCACACGCAGGTGTGCATGTGGAAAACAAGGAGGACAACGCGAGATGGCCCCTGCAAACTGAAACAAAGCCTCCCCCGGCATCTATGTGGAGCACAAGCACCTTGTGATGGGCCTCGGTGGCAGGGGTCACCCCGACAGAACGCCTGAGCTCCCAGAGGTGAAGTGACTTGTCCCCTTAGTGCTTCCTGGCTGGATAGGGGATGAAACTCAGGTTCCCTCCAAGGCCTGGTTGGAAGTAGTGGAGATGGGGTGCAGGGCATAAGAGAGGTATGCAATAAGAGGACGGTTGTGCCACACCCTGAGGCAACTGCCCTCAGCTAATCCGGGCTCGCCGTCTTGCCCTCGACCAATCAGATCTGGCCATCTCCTGCCCTTGTCCAATCAGAGCTGGCGATCAGCTGCTCTCAACCAATCAGAGCTGGCCTTGGGGAAGCTGCTGGGATGGGTCTCCAGCATTCAGTAGCCATGGGAAATGCTCATGAGTTTGCAAATTCTTCAGAGAACAGCAGCAAAATCCTGATGTGGTTATCACATGCTCCGGGATTGGAAAGGCTAGAGCCATCAGGTGAATGTTTGTCTTAGTAGAGTGGCCGCTGCTCTCGTTCTGTCCCAGAGTGGTCATCTCGGCTGCTGGGCACCGGTGCCCATCACTGCGAGCTCCCCACTAGAGACCCAGTTCTTTTGGCAGGTGTGATGTCCGCGGCGCCTCCTTCCTTAGATTCTTCAGGAACAATCACAGCCTTAGGGACCGACTGGGTTTGTGTTTTATTTAGATGGTGTGGGTCTCTCCTTCCCCAGAATGAAAGCTGATGTGGGCAAGGACCTTGCCCTACCTCCTCTTCATGGGGCCCTCATTCCTTCCAGGGACACACAGGAAGCCCTCAAATATGTAGTGTCATTGCCTGTCATCAGATGGGCTTCTTGTTTCAGAGGAGGAAACTGAAGCACAACAAAATTTAGTTAATTTGCCAAGGGCTGTGTACTTCACAGAAGGCACAGCCATAGTCCCTGTGGCCTGGCCCCTGCCCTCAAGGAGATGAGAGTCTAGGGCAGCACTGCCCAAAAGAAATACAATGGGAACCCCACCTACAGTTTTTGATTTTTTAACTTTCTAGTTGCCACTTTAAAAAAAAAAAAAGAAAGAAGTGAAATGAATTCATTTGGCCCAAAAGATCCAAATTTTAATGTGCAATCACAGTCACAGTTTTTCCTGAGATCTTTTTCACTCTCCTGTTGATACAAAGTCTTAGAAATCCAGTGTGTATTTTCCACTCCCCAGCCCAGGTCAGTTCAGAGGAGCCACGTTTCAGGGCTCAATGGTGTTGAGCGGCAGTGAGTGGACAGGGGCTCAGCAGCGAGTGGACGGGAGCTCAGCTCCAGGAGCCTCCTGCCCACCACCAGGCAAGCAAGTGTATATATCACTCAGCACATGGAGACTCATTCACAATTACTAGGACCACATCTCCAACTAACACCAGCAGCAGCGCCAGGTACAAACACCTATGGCACACTAATAACACAGCCCCAGGCAGTCTGCACAGGTTACTTCTGAACTTGCACCAACCCCATGAGCTAGGGACCCTGGATGGTCTCCATGTGGACTGAAAAAGGAAGAGAGGCTCAGAAAGTTTAGGAGATGTGCTCTAGGTCTGGAGCTAACAAGGTGCACTCAGGAAGTTAATCTGACTCAAGCAACACCAGCAATTATTTATTGAGCACCTGCTGTGTACCAATAGCCTGTGTTGAAAGATGAGCACAGATACACCAGGCAAGGTTCCTGCCCTCCTGGTGCTTTTGCCCTAGCTTATGGGGATGGGAGAATGATAACAGACAAGGAAAACTCCCTTCGGATGGTGATGATTTCAGAAGAAAACAGACTGCAGTAGGGGAGAATAACAGCAGAGGGGAGGTGGGCCACTACCTGGGATGAACAGGGAAGACCTCTGGGAGGTGAGGAAATTTAAGCCGAGACGTGAAGGATGAGAAGACCATAGTTCTGGCGAGGGCAGGGAAGAGCATGGCAGAGGCAAGCCGCAAACACAAACCTCGGAGTGGAAGGATCCAGCATGTTCCAGAAGCCAGTAGAAAGGCAGCTGGGCTCCCATGCCAGCAGCTTCTCTGGAGCAATGGGGTGGGCCCCCCTGCCATTCCTCCTGTCTCAGGGCACTCCCGTGCCCTGGGCTTGGAAAATGAGAAGCCAACAAACCATTCTCCAGATGTCAAGGACAAGTCAAGGCTGGAAGCTCCCAGAGCAGTGCTGAGCATGGGGTCCACTCCCAGGAGTATCTGCTGAGTGGCTGAATGATGCCTGGGCAGTAAGAGGAGAGACTGGTCATACCAGAAGGGAACCTGGGCAGCAGGGGCCCCAGGAAGAACATTTTAACACTTCAAGCCTTGCTTCAAACACTATGCACTCCAGCCGAAAAGTGGAAACAACCCAAACACCCATCAAGAGATGAATGGATAATAAAACATGGTCTAGCCACGCCATGAAATATTACTCACCCATAAGGTGCTACAGCACTGACACTCGCTAAAACTGGGTGAGCCTTGAGGATCTGATGCTGAGTGAAAGGAGCCGGTTGCAAGAGGCCACGTGTAATAGGATTCCATTGATACGAAATGTCCAGAATGGGCAAATCCTTAGAGATGCAAAGCAGACCACTGGCTGCCAGAGGCTGAGGGAGGGGGAAATGCAGAGGAGCTGCTTAATGGGGACAGGGCTTTCATTGCAGGCAAAGAACGTGTTTGGTAACTAGATGTTTGTTGGGGAAAATGTTTGGAACTCAATGTTTGGCCGTGGTCGTTCAACTTTGCAAAGGCGCTAAATGCCACCGAATGGTACACTTTGAAATGGTTCATCTTAGGTTGTGCTGATTTCACCTTAATTTTTTTTAAAGCAGGGGTAGAGGGAGAGGTGGAAAACTATTTCAACAGAAGAGCCAGGCTGGCTGCCTTTGCACACATCCCCGCGTCTCCGCAATCAGATAGGAGCAATGGGCCTCCAGAAGCAACCGCACAGAACAGGAGAGGAGAGGGGACGGAGGCTCCAAGGTTAGGGGAAGTGGACAGCTACCTCACGGGATCACTCCTCGCCTCCACTCCCCATAGCTCAGGATCCTCACAGGCGGCCCATCCTGCAAAGGAAGCAGGACACTGCTCGGTGGTGTGTCCCACCCCTCCAGCCCTGAGGAAGGGACCAGGGGCCAGGCCAGGGCTCCCAAATCAAAATGCAGCCAAGCTGGTGGCACTGGGGCCAGGAGGCCGAGCCACCACATCCCTTGACCTGGCACACACAAGGGCATTACTGCCACATGGGCAGCCCTTGGCAGTCTCGGGATGGTTGCATACAGAACCTCCTTTCATTCCGTGGTGTGGCCCTGCAGCCAAGTCTGGGCCCTGGGGTAGGAAGAACAGCAGGAGGCCGCATCCACCCATCATCTGGGTCCTCTGAGGTCTAGGCGGGGGCTGCAGGACACGTGATGGGTCCTGGGGATGCTTCCAGTACCTTGGAAAGGATAAATGGGACACCACGGGCTTCACAGAGAGGACAGACCTGACACCTCGTTAAGGTGTGGCTGCTCAAGGGAACAGCATCGTACCCACCATCCGCCACGCAAGGCTGGGCCTTCACCTCTGCTCATTATTTCGTCGCCTTACCCACCTGATCTGCAAGGAGAGACTGGAGCTGTCCCCATTTCACAAAGGAGGCGGGCTTGTCCACCATCAGTTGGCAAGTGGCAGAGCCAGCATTCAAACACAAAGCTGCCGTCAAAAACCTCCTGCACTAAATCACGATGTCACTGACATTTGCTTTTTCCCCTATAAAATTCCTACAAGGCAGCATGCGTCCATGGGTCATATGGGCTGCCAGTCTGGGATGACGGGAACATTCTGTACTTAGATGGGGACAGTTACTCAGCAATATGAACATACTTACTGCCACTGAGCAGTACACTTAACTACGCTTACTGTGATAACCATTATTAAATATTACATATACATGTAACACAAAGATGTTTTAAGAAATGATCAGGTACCAGGTCATTAAGAAACTGTCAACAGGGGCACCTGGGTACTCAGTTGGTTAAGCAGCCGACTCTTGATTTGGGCTCAGATCATGATCTCAGGGTCCTAGGATAGAGCCCTGCATCAGCTCCACACTCAGCGGGGGTCAGCCTGTGAGTCTCTCTCCCTCTCCCTCTCTTGCCCTCTGTGCTTCCCCCGCCCACTCACACAAGTGCTCTCTCAGTCTCTCTAAAATAAGTAAATCTTTTCTTAAAAAAAGAAATTGTCAGTAAATTTTTAAAAATAGATATAGAAAACATATTCTCTAAACATGGCAAAATTCAATTAGAAGCTAATTAAAAATATATAAATTTCCCCCCCAAAATATAATGTGGACTGCTTGGGTGCAGATCCCTGTTCCCCACTTACGAGCTCTGTGACCCTGCAGTGGGTTTCAGAGGCTGTCTGTACCCATCTGTAAAGTGACAAATGCAAGGCACCTCCCTCTGGGCTTGTGTCCGGAACTGAATGAACCCAAATGGGGACAGCACAGACTGGGCAGGCAGAAAACTCCCGGCTGCAAAGGGCCAGGTAGTGTTTCTGGCTTTACAGGTGATGGCCACAGCAGTGAAACTCTGCCAACACAGCAGGAAAGCAGCCACAGCAACAGGTGCGCCAATGGGCGTGGCTGGGTGCCAATAAAACTTTATTTACAGAAGCGGGCATCGGGCTAACAGGGCTGCCACTCGCCGACCTCTGGCACATACCCTGGCCCTTGGTAGGTGCTTAACAAACATTAACTGCTACAATTAAGAAAAATGGCATTTATCTTGATTCATTTCTAGAGATGAGTGAGAGGTAAAATACTTCCTGTTGCAGTTGCAAAAATAAACAGATACCGAAGGCCAGAGCAGAGCCTCCATGCCCGCTGGGGCCCCTCTCTGCAAGCTCATCTGCCCTCCCACCTCCTACAGGAGGGGCTCCTCACAGCCTGAGGCTCCCAGCCCCCCCCCCCCCTTGTTCCTGCCCCTCCCCGCTGGCCCAAGGTTCCTGGGCTGTCCACCTTTGCAAAGGCCAGAGCAAAAAAAACATTTTCTGACAGTGTCCCGGGCTAGAAGGACAATGACAAGCAAGGTTCCACTGCTGACGGGCCCTGGAGTACCTTTCCTGAGCCTCGGATTGCAGCAGCCCTAATGACTTCTACTGGCTTCAAGATAACCAATTTCGATCAAAAGCACTGAGAAGCCTCCTCTGATTGATTCCTCACATGGGCCCTGTAGGAAGGTCGACTTCCCATTACAGGGATCAGCATGTTCCACAGAGCGACACCTAAGTTCTGGAGCATAGGCGCTGCCCCCTCCCCTCCGCTGCCCCACCCTGGCAAGTTCCGCCTCTGCCTCCCTTCACCCCCACCTCCAAGCTCAGTCCCTGCTTGTCAGGTGCTCACATAAGCCTTTCCCTAGAGGGGTGCTGTGCAGCTTCAGCGAGAGAGAATTCCCAGAAGGAGTGGGAGTTTAAGCAACAATAGCTCTATTCCTCATGTGAGCATCCCAGGAAAAGGACCCGGGCATTGAACTTGCCCAAGGTGGTCAGAGCTGGTCCTCAGTGCAGCCCCTCCAACCCAGCGCAGTTCCAGCCCTGTTCCTTCACAGCTCAGCTCACCTAGCTGGTGCTGATGGTTTGTTCCTTTAAGGGGGTAAGAGTCTTCCTAGGAACTGGGTGGAAATCACTGTCACCACTGAGAAGGAAAGAAGCTCAGATGACAAAAGCATCAAAGGAGATGCTCGAGGCAGGTGGGTGGCCTTTGCTAGTGCATGCTGAGCTCAGGACTCCTGCCTGAAGCCCTCAGCACCTTCTCCTACAAGCATGCACAATTCCCAGGAGCCAGCACACACCTGCTCCCTCCATCTCTCATTCCCATTTATGGAATGTTTAGCTTATTGGCTTGAGGTTGTTAGCTAGGGAAGGACACTGAGGTGTCTGCTCTGGGTGGTTGCTCTGGGACAAAACCAAAGGACTGACTTTTGAACCACACACACCCCCATCATCATGACCACTTATTCAGTGGTGCCTGGGCCCAGAGACGATATTCGGATGCCCACACCAGTCATGCCAGAGAGATCATTCGTACAGGAAATGGAAGCTCTGAAAGGTTAATCTTATGGCCCAAGATCATACAGCCTTAAGGGACAGGACAAAGGTGAATCGACTTCAGAAATTGGCCTAAACACCCCAATGAGACCAAGCAAGGAGACCCAGAACAAGGTGCAGTCATCCGCAATCTTTCTGCAGGAGGCACCCCATTTGGATTACAAAGCCCAGGTGGGAGGCACTGCCTCAGCCCCAGCTGGGAGAGGGACAGGGTCCCAGTGGGCACCAGGCAGTCTGGCCCCAGAGCCTGCAGAGAGGCAGGTTCACATTCTCATGCCTTACTCAGCAATTGTTCCTTCTGCCTCTCCTCTCCCAGCCCCAACCGACCCTCTACACCAAAAGGCCTCCATCCTGGTTCCTCACAGTGAAACTTCTGGCCAGGCCAAGCAGAGACAGTCAAGCTCTGTCCCTCCCTATGCATGTCCCTCTTATAGCACTGGCATGATCGGTGCAGGTGTGACTGCCTCCCCAGGAAGGTGGAACCCCCCCATCCAAGCAGGGCTCCCCCTCAGACCTCATTGTGACCCCACTCTCCAGTGGCCAAGGTTTGCTTAGGGAAAAACCACACACCCACAAAACTATACATGGATAAATGTTCTAAAAGAGCACAGAAGTGAGAACCCACAATCTATCCGGCAAAGTCAGGAAACACCACCAAGACATCACAGGAGGCCTGGGCCTTGATGTATGAATAGGAGTTCTCCAGGCAGACGAAAGAGGGCACATCTCCCAGAAAAACCAAAAACCAAAACTGAAACCAAACAAAACCACAGTATGTAGGGAGAAGCCTAAGTGAGATGACAGAGGTGAACACAGAGGAAGCACATGAGGCTGAGACAGTGGGGCAAGGGAGAGAGGTGAGCCAGGGACGCCAGAATGCGAAGAACGTGTGAGGTCACAGAAGCAGCTAAGGATGGTTTGCGAAGGACAATGGTAATGACTGCATTTGTTGAGCCCGCACTCTGACCCTTCGAGGGACTTCTCACTGGGACAAGTCTCAAGGTGGGAGTTACCCCGATGCTCTGGAGAGATGCTCAGCATTACAGACCTCGTGCAGTCATGCCCTCTCATGTTGGGCAAGCGTTGGAGAGGGGTCCTGATCACCTCATGCCATCCCCAAACCTCCTTATCCATCTGGGCTCATGGAAGTGCCACCTACCTGCCCAAGGTCTGGAGGAGAAGCCAGCATCTCCAACCCACCCTATACCTGCTGGTCACTCAGTTAGTGGGAAGGGCCCCTCTCAGGTGAGGTACATACTGTGACCCGAGCCCTGTGTGAAGGGCCGAGGCTTCCCCTGGGCTTCAAAATCTCCTAATCTG
Source organism: Taxidea taxus jeffersonii (assembly GCA_003697995.1). Classification (NCBI taxonomy): domain Eukaryota; kingdom Metazoa; phylum Chordata; class Mammalia; order Carnivora; family Mustelidae; genus Taxidea; species Taxidea taxus. The sequence goes on from ML111790.1 coordinate 37,324, forward strand.
GCCTGGGAGGCCAAGACCATCAGACAGGACAATAGTGAGTCCCACTCTCCCATACAAGGAAGCTCAGGCGGGGCAAGGGGTTCTCCCTGACCTTCATGGAGAAGGAGCTGGCCAGTTGAAGGAAGGGCGTTCCCAGAGAGGGAACAGCACAAGCAAAGGCCAAGGACATGTGCCTGTGAGTGTGTGTCGAAAGGGTGGGGGTGGGGGAGGACCAGTGATGAGATACAGAATCTCTACAGTCTAAAGAGCTGGGCAGAGGCTGGCAGAGAGCCCAGGCCAGCCAAGCCATCAGGAGAAAGGCAGACTACGGTGTGTGGGGAGGGGGGGTGGTGTGTTGGAGGGGGGGGGCGGGTGCTTCTAGGGCTATGCGAAAGACTCCAGCCTGGCAAGCGTCCTCCATCAGGGATGACGAGGCCGGATCCTCAAGAGCTCGCAGCAGGGAAGGTGGAGTGATGGAGTGAGGGGGCAGGGGGCTGGGGACGAGGGCTTGGGCACTAACGCAGGGCGTCCAGGCAAGGTGCCCGGCTCCCCGAGGCGATCCTTGTGCTCCATCTCCCGAGGCTGCGTGTGCCCAGGGCGCGCCGGTGGGGCAGCAGGGTGGGTACCAGCCTTTCTTCCCAGCGCTTCAGCCTCCTCCGGAGCCCACGTGGGCGGAGCAGCGCGGGGGTGTGCGTGGCAGCGGCCGCCGTGGCGGGTGCTGTGCATGGGGCGGGGGTGTAGGCAGGGCGGCCTCACCCTCCAGGCCTCCTGCCGCCCGGGAGCGGCGGGAGCTCCAACCTCTGCGCCACGTCGGCCGGGGGGTACCCTGACTTACTCAGTGGGTAGGACTCCGAGGGAACCGGCCGACCACGCCCCCCGCGCCACTCCCTGTAGGCAGCCCGTGGGTTCCCCCTCCCCCTTCTTGGCTCGGGGGCGGAATGGGGAGAGGAGTGGAAATAGGGGTGGCGTGAGGGAGAGAGGGGGGCGGGGGGCAGTACGGGGAGGGGGCCTATGAGGGAGGCGACGCAGAGTCCTCCTGCTGGGAGACGCTGCAGGGGGATTTGGAGGGGAATGGGGGATGGGAACGGAAGGGTGGGGGACCACGGAGGTGAGACGCGAGAGCGGCAGGGGATCTGGAGGGGCGCGAAGGCTGGAAGAGGGGGAGGTGGGCGATGGGGCGGGGCGGCACCAGTCATCGCGTCCCCTGTCGCGGGGTCCGCCCATCGGTCGCTGGGTCCGCGGGCGCCCTTTGGACAGGGCGCGCCTCCCGCCACCCCCCGCCGGCGCACCTGTACCCACCTGCTCGGCGCTCAGGCCCGAGCCTGGCAGCAGCTGCGGACGTAGCGAGCGCAGCCCCGCGCCGCATCCTCCGGCCGCCCCCTCCCCGCCCCGAGCTTACGCTGCCGCCGCCCCCGCCTTAAAAAGGACAAAACGGAACAGAAAAAGGTTGCGTGCAAAAAAAAAAAAAAGAAGAAGAAGAAGAAAGAAAGAAAAAAAAAATCGTAATAAGCAACCGAAGAAGACGGACAGATGCGCGCGCGCGGCTCTGCGGGGCGGGGATCGAGGTGCGGCGGCGCTGGTGACCGCGCTCCGGGCAGCCGGCAGCGCGTGCCGCACGCTCCCGGCTGCAGCTCCTGCTACAGACCGGCGCCCGGCTCAAGGCGAGGCCCCGCCCCCCCCGATCTCCCCTCCGATTGGCCCGTCCTCCTGCCAGTCAGGGGGAAGGCGCGGTGCTCGCCCCGCCCCCGCCCGGGGCCGAGGCCGGGAGCTGTTAGGCTGCAGCCAGAGGAGGTGCGGGGAGGCCTGAGCGTGCGCACTTGGCCGCGCGGCCAGCGCCGGGGAAGGGCTGGGGTCCCGAGGCTGAGCGTCCGGTATCACTCGGGGTCGTGGCACCCGCTGGGTCGGAGCTGCCTTGGACTAGGAGGAGTTTGCCGGCTCCAATAGGGGCTAAAATCTCCAGGAGGCTCATCCCTGCCCTCACTTGGGACTGTGGCCACCCTAGGCCATTGGTGGTCAGGGAAGACACAACTGCCGAGGAACCTGTATTTTCCCCTTTGTGCAGACTGCAATCTTAGGGTCACAGGTTAAAGGAAATGTTGACAGTGACACAGCCAGCAAGTGGCGGAGCCAGGAGTCTTACCACTTGGCAAAAAAAAAAAATCCTGTCACCAAAAAATAGTGGAATGAATGATATCTAGCAGAGGCTTGAAGGAAGGGTAGAATTTAGCGAGGCAAAGATCCGTTCTTTCAGTTCCATTCCATTAATATCGATTGGGCACCTACTATGTACCAGGAACCCCTTAAGATCTAGGGATATTGCAGTGAATGGCAAGAAGGCCCCCACCCTCCTGGATTTTATATTCCAGCAAAGGAAAGGAAAAGCATTAACATAACCATCTTGAGGAGGAAAACGTGGCATATTTGAGAATCTAAATAAGAGGGGGCATCTCTGGGCTACAGAGAGGTGAGGAGGAGAATGGCAAGGATCTCTAGGCTGTGAGAAAGACTTTGGAGTTGATCCTGAGACTATCTTACCAGGGAAGGGGGTCTGTGGGACAACTGTCGGGTGTGGGTATTTGAAACGTCCGGGTCTACTTCTGCCTCTGGACCACCCAAGTGGCAAATACCATGACTTTCTCCTCACTAGGGATCAGGAGGCCCTGGGGCCCAGAACACATAGCAAGTGGCAACGGGGGAACCAAGAGTCCAACTGTCTCCAAAGCCGCCCTCCAAGTATCATGGGACCCATGGTCTGTGAGCCCAGGCTCGAAGCTGCCATCCCCTCGACAGGCCATCCACGTTTGAGGGTCTTGGGGAAGGGGTTCCTGTGGCTTTCCAGAGCAGTAGTTACTGCCCGCTAACCCCCTCTGATTGGGCCAGGCTGTCTGGGGCTAGAGTAGGGGGTGGGGGGGATCCTAGCTTGGCCACTTACTAGCTAGTGGCCTTAGGCAAGTTATTGACCCTTTGCTTTTCTCAGTTTCTTTATCTGTAAAGTGGAGCTTAGAATAATAACAACCTCATGGGTTTGGGTGGGGATTAAATTAGTTAGTATATATGGATCTGTGTTACTTTCTGAAGGCTGCCATCAAATATTACCACAGACCAGGAGGCTTAAAACAACAGAAAGTTATACTCTCTTTTTTTAAGAGTTTTTTAAAGATTTTATTTATTTATTTGACAGACAGAGATCACAAGTAGGCAGAGAGGCAAGCAGACAAAGAGAGGAGGAAACAGACTTCCCATTGAGCAGAGAGCCCAATGCAGGGCTCGATTCCAGGACCCTGAGACCATGACCTGAGCCGAAGGCAGAGGCTTTAACCCAATGAGCCACCCAGGCGCCCCTAAAGATGTTTTTTATTTATTTGAGAGAGAGAGTAAGAGACAGCATGAGAGGGGAGAAGGTCAGAGGGAGAAGCAGACACCCTTGGAGCCTGATGCAGGGGCTTGATTCCAGGACTCTAGGATCATGACCTGAGCCGAAGGCAGCAGCTTAACCAACTAAGCCACCCAGGCACCCTGAAAGTTGTGCTCTCTTGATACTGTAGGGCAAAAGTCCCAAGTCCGGTGATTGGCAGGAGTTTGTTCCCTCTAGAAGCTCTAAGGGGAAAGTTTTTCCTGCCTCTCTCAGCTTCTTGGGGCTCCGGGTGCTCCTGGGCATGTGGCCACATTACTCAGATCTCCGCCTCTGTCTTGATGAGGCCCTCTCTTCTGTCTGCGCCTTCTCTCCGGTTTATTTATTTACTTTAATTCTTTATTTATTTATCTTTGAGGGAGTGCAACCACGTGAGTGGGGAGGAAAGGACAAAGAGAGGGAGAAAGAGAATCCTAAGCAGGCTCCACACCCAGCATGGAGCCCAGTATGGAGCTCGATCTCATGACCCTGGGATCTCGACCTGAGCCGAAATCAAGAGCCGGACACCTAACTGACTTGAGCCACCCAGGCGCCCCTAGGCCTCTTCTTTTATAAAGACTCTGGTCAGTGGACGTGGGATCCACTGAGCTAATCCAGGATTATCTCACTTCAGGATCCTTAACCACATGTACAAAGATGCTTTGGCCAAATAAGACCACATTTACAGGTTCCAGGATGTTATTGTAAATGATACCATTATTTAACTACAATTGTGATCATTCTTAAGGAGGGGGGAAAGGTACGAGGAGATCACATCCTGTGGAACCTGTCTTGATCCGAGGGCCGGGCCTTTGCTGAAAAAGTTAGCCCTGAGTATATTCGCTAGTGGGATGAAGAGGAAGAGAGAACATTCCAGGGAGAGCAAGCAGTAGCATGAATGCCCTGAGTATGGACTTAACCTTCTAGCGGGAAGGGAGCCATCAAGGGGTCTTGAGGAAAGGCATGAGGGACAGGATTAAAGGAGGCATGGTCCAGTGTAGAAGGGCGGGCAGACCCCACTAGCCCCATCGGTGCTTCCCCAGACATAAGCAGGCATCCACTGGGCACTGGTGCTTTCCTCAGGCAGTAGGGAAGTGGCTGGAAATAGCTCGTCTCTGCCCAGTGGCTCATGGGTCAGTGGGAGAGACCACAGTGGATCATTATGATTGGGTAGTCCAGGCAATAGGAGTGTAGGGGGAGGAACTCCGAGGACCACTTCAAGGAGTCAGGAGAGGATTTCTGGAGAAGACATTTGCCCTAAGGTTAGACAAGGGGGGAGGATGCAGGCCTTCCAGGCAAAGGGAAGAACAGGTGCGGAGAGACCATGGAAGCATTGAAGACATAGACATGGATTTCAGGCCTGCTGCCCCATGGGGAGCAAACAAGGCTAAGAGGCTGGCAAGGCCCCTGAAAGCCCCACTGGGACTTCGGGTCATTAAGGAATTTGGAACAGGCCACCAGAGCTGGTTGGCAGACTCCAGGATTTGCATGGAGGCTGGGTAGGAAGGTAGAGGTGAGAAATCATTGAGTTTGGTAAAGATGAAGGAGGGAGGGCAGTTTGAGCTATGACCTCCAGAAGGACAGATCAGGACCATCCAAGTAGCACCCCCACCACCCCCGTCTAGGTGGTTGGAACTGATCCAACTTGTAAGACTGGCCTTCTGGGTGGTGGGCCATGCTGGGGGAGGGGTAGTAATAAGAGGGAGCTGGTCAAGCATGCTCTGACAGATACGTTCTGAGAGCATTAACTTGTTTAATCCACACAACTGCCCTAGGTACAGAGAGGTTAGGTAACTTGTCCAAGAGCAGACAGCCAGTAGAGCCAGAATGCAGAGCACTGGCAGCCTGGGTCTAGGGATGAAGAAACCATCACCTTGTTAGTAACAACTCACATTTACTTAGCACGTACCGTGTGCAAGGCACTGTCTGAGCTCCATATGAATTAATTCATTTTAATCCCTCCTTATCCTTAGACACTGAGAAATGTACAGGTTCAACAACTCACCTACAGTCCCCAGCTGGGAAGTGGCTGAGTCGGGACTGGCATCCATCCACCGGGCTCCCCCAGTGGCAGATGGCCCACATCTCCCAAGTAGCAGAAAACCATCCTGCTGCTGGGGAGACGCATGGGAAAGTTCCAGGCATCCCCCTGAGAGTGAGGGGCACAGAAGAACCAGTGCTGGGTGAGGGATGGGGAGCACCAGGCTCTGCTGTGGGCTCAGCCACAAATTAGCTGTATGCCTGGGACAAGTCCCCTCAGTGCTCTGAGCCTCGGTCTCCTCCCTGTCCAGTAGAAACAGTGCCACTCCCCACACCTGCCAGACACTCTGGGATGGGAGTCCCGGTTCCACCATTTGTTCCCACCATCACCATCTGAGTGATGGGAAAAACAGAACCAGGATCACAGTTGTGGCCCACCTGAGGCAGCTGGGCCATTCATGTGCTCAGTGGGGGAACACTGTGTGAATTAGGGATTCGTAGCAGAAAGCTTACCTCCCTCCATCACTGCAAGCGCTGTTATTCCCATGCTCTGGAGGAGACAACAGAGACTCAGACAAAAGGATCTGAAAACTCCAGCCAGGTCTCCCACCCCCAAGCCCACGCTGCCATCAGCCCACTTTCAGATCCTAAAGGATGATGATGGGAATTAGGCTGCGTTAAACAGCTGCATGATTCCATTTATAGAACTTGATCAAAATGGCAGAATTCTAGAAAGAGAGGACTGATTCGTGCAGCGGCTATGGCTGTAAAGGGGTAGCAAGAAGGGTCTTCGTGTGCAATGGGTCTGTGTCCTGCCTGGGGTAGCGCACACAGCAAGGAGTCTGCAAATGTGATAAGATTCCATGGAACTAAGTGCACCCAAATGCAGGAGTTCAGGGAAAGCCGTAGAGATCCGAGTAAGGTGGGGGAACCTTACCCATGTTAGTTGCCTGGTCTGTGATTGTATGATAGGTTTGCAAGGTGTTACCTTTGGGGGAAACCAGGTGAAAGGTATACTGGCTCCTGGTTATTACTTCCAATTGCATGTGAGTGTCCAGTTGTCTCAGTACAAAAGGTTCCTAAAGACAGGGATGGCCATGAAGGGAGCTAGCTGCCCCAGGCTCCTGCACGGGATAGGGCTGATCCCTGGGGCAGGGGCATAGGCACTGAGGGCCTGTAGATTTCCCCCAGAAACAAGGGGGAGCAGCCACGAGGGGCAGAGTCTCCAAGTTCCCCATCACTGTCCTTGCAGGGGAGTCCAGTCTCCTGGGATGCAGGGTCCCCACGCCAGTACATTCTTTCTTCTCCCCTCCACCCTGCCATGAAAACAGCTTTCTGTGGGCTATTTCTGGTGCTATGAATAATGCATGCCTATTGTAAAAAAAAATTCATACAGTATAGGCAAATATAAAGAAGGTGACCTTGAATCTCGCCACACCACAGCAACCCCCCACGAGCACTGGGGTGACCAGAGCTCCATGGCTCTCCTCATTTACATGAATGGGCATAACCACAACACGGTATTTTTACTGTGGATGCTTCTCCCTCCCCATTCCCATATCACATCCCCCATCAGGTAGCCTGTGATAACAAACTCGCTTTTTTCACATTTTTCTCTCTAGACATATGTGAGTATATACTATAACACATACCCATACAGGGCTTTGGGGGCTTTCATTTCATTTTGAAATGAATCCATCATAAGCACATTTATGTGCTTCTTACTCTTCACACCCACCAACACCTGCTGGAATCCCGGCCAGCATCTAGAGGCAACTGGCCTCGTTCTTTGAAAGGCTGATGATACCCCACAATGTGAGCATCCCCTTCACCCTCGCCCGCTGACAACCAATAGCAATAAATATCCTGGCCAGTATCAGTATTTTTATTTCCACAGATGAATTCCGAGGAGGGGCATTGCTGGTTTGAAGGCATAAACTTTTATCTGGATCGATGCTGACAGATTACCTTCCCAGCACTCTGTGACACGTCACCCTTCTGCCCCAGTGCACGAGTTTCCCATCAATCAGCCAAAGCTCTGGCCCCAGGTGCATTGCAGCCCTGATGGGTGCAAAGTAATGCATCCTTGTGATTTTAGTATGTGTCTCCCTGCCTGCTGGGGAAGTGGGGAGAACTGGAATATGTAGGTGCCTTTAGAGGGGCTCTTTTCAAAATTCTCTTGGACAATTTTGGACCCTTGGTCCATTTGTAGTTGAGGCTTTTTTTGTGTGTCCATTTGTTGGGGGGAGGGGTGTCCAGTTTTTTTTTAATTTATTGAAGCATAATTGACATACAATGTCCTATTAGTGTCAGGTGTATAGTATCAGGTGTATAACATAGAGACTGGACAATTCTGTACATTAGTCGGTGTCTGCCACAATGAGTGGTCTCCATGCAACAGCATCACGAGATTTCTGACTATGTTCTCTGTCCTGTACTTTTCATCCTTGCAGCTCATTGATTTCATAACTGGAGGCTTGTACCTCTTTCTCCTCTTCACCTGTTTCTCCCATCGCCGCACTCCTTCTCCTCTGGAAACTGAATGCATTTAACCATGTTTCTCCTTAGGATTGTTCTCCATATTTATGAGTCTGCTTTCTTTTGTCCATTTATAAGTGTTCTCAGCAGAGCAGACACTCCTCTGTCGGTTCTTGGGGCTCAAGTACTTTTTCCAAATCTTGCATTCACCTCTTGAATTTGCTCATGACCTTGTGGTGTAGTCAGATACGTAGATAGAGCTGTCACTTTCTTTTTCCTTTTAATATAGCTTCTGAATTACGTTCTTGGTTAGATGGTCTCCATGGCATCTGGACAGTGCATGTAGCCTAGATTTTCCTACAAGTGCAGGAAAACTCAGGCGGCTGTTATGCCTGTTTACTCCCCCTACAAAAAATTAAAATGTGATCTGGCTAGCAAATGTGACCTTAGAAAATACGTTTAAATAGAGAAATTTCCAATTATTAAAAAATATTTTGGGGAGAAGGTATTTTAAGAATGCTGAGTAATATATATAACATATGTATTTTCCAAAGCCCAGGAAGGGGGTTTCCAAAAATGTCAGTTGCATTTCCATACTACTTCAAAAAAATAAAAATAAAAAAGGCACACACAAAAACAGTGAAATTATACCTACAGTAAAATATATTAGGGGCCTTTTTTGAGGACAGGGCCTGGACAGAGGGCAGGATTCCATCTGTATTTGTTACATAGGAACTTGCCATCAGATTCATTACTTCAAGATTTCACTGTGTGTGTTTATCTTTTTCCTAATTCCCTATGCATGGTATCAGACAGATAGATAGATAGATATAGTTACCTATATCTATCTATATCTATATATATCTATTCTATAGATATCTATATCTATCTATCTATAAATATATATTCTCCCACATTTTCCTTTTTACTTCACACTGAATTTTTTAAAAATTCATCCATTTTAATACATGTGGCTGAACTGGGAATAGACATTCTAGCAATTTAAAAAAAAATTTAAATCGTGCAACCACAGATATTTGCATCCATATTTCGGATGAACGTACATTAAAGACTTCTCCATCAGGGTTTCTCAACAGCAGAAGGATAATCCTTTGTAGAGAGGGCTGTCCCTGGCCTCCATGGCTAGATCCCACTAGCACCCTCCTCCTAGACATGACAACAAGATGCCTCCAGAGAGTGCCAAATGTCCCCCAAGAAGGCAAAATCACCCCTGGTTGAGAACCAGTGATCTAGAGTTTACACCATAGGACGGGAAGTGGTAGAGCACGGGGAGGGAGTGTCCCTGACTTTACAAGGCACTACCAGATAGTTGCCCAAAATATTTCTGCCAATTTAGTATCCAACCAACAGTCTGTAAGAAACCCAGATCCTCTGCATCTTCGCCAACCTACAGTCTTAGCTGGATGTTAGGTTATTGCCAGCCTTGGGAGAGTGAACTGGTGTCTCAGAGCAATTGAATTGTGAATTTCTCTGACAGAGGCTTTTTGTCTATTTTTGGCTTTTCATACTTTCTCTCCATGAACACGCCTTTTCATGTGCCCTGCCTACTTGGCTGGTGGCGGTGGGGGAGTTGTCTTTCTCTTGTTGCTTTTCAGGGCTTCTTTATATTTTCAGGATACTAATGTTTTGTTGAGCATATGTTTTTGCATGTAACTTCTGGATAAGGGCTTGCCATTTTCTATTATTTTTCCTTGGGGTAAATAGAAATATTAATTTTAACATCATCTGCATTTTTAATATGTTCTTTTATGATTCGGGCTTTTTTGTGTTTTAAGAAATTCTAGCCTATTTAGAGTCCTCAAAAATATTTTCTCACATTCCCTGCTTAAGTGTTTTCAAGTTTTACTTTTCAGAGTTGAGCTTGATGCACAGTGAGAGCAAGAGGTCCTGTTTCATTTTGTGCCCTCCTGGGAATAGCCAGTTGTCCAAGCATTGCTTGTTGGAAACCCCGTCCATTCTCCCAGGGAGCAGACAGGGAATACGGGCTGTGACATATATCAAGTGTCCAGGCGTTCATGGTCTGCTTGTTCTGTTCCTTTGTCTATTTGTCTCTGTGTCAATGTCATGCTGTCATGACTATGTCAGCATATAGCAAGTCTTGATATTTGCTCAAGAAAGCCCTCCTAGCTTGTCTTCTTTGGGAGCATTGGAGCTATTGCCAACCCTTTGTTCTTTCATGTACATTTTGGAGTTAGGCGAATTTGGCGAAGAACCTTATTGGGATTTTGATCAGAACTGCATTAAATCTATCACACAGTTTGGAGAGATATGACATGTCTATCCAGTCCTCCCACTGATGAATCCCTCTATTCACAAAAGTCCTGTTAAACACCTTTCAGTAAGAGTTAAGATTTTCTGTATAAAGGTCTTGCTACCCGTCAGCAGATGTAGTTCTCATTTTATTTTATTACCATAAATGGTATGTTTAGCAAAACTATAACTGTTCTTTACATGACGGGTGGAAGATTCTGTATGCATTCATTAAATAAAGCGAATTAGGCGGCTCCTGGGTGGCTCAGTGGGTTGAGTGTCTGCCCTTGGCTCAGCTCATGATCCCAGGGTCCTGGGATTGAGCCCCATGTTGGACTCCCTGCTGAGCGGGGAGTCTGCTTCTGCTTCTCCCTCTCCCTCCGCCCCTCCCCCTGGTGTGCATGTGTGCTCTCTTTCTCAAATAAATAAATATACTCTTTTTTAAAAATTTAAATAAATAGATAAAGCTAATTAGTTGTGTTGTTCAAGTCTTCGCTATTCTTACCAGATTTTTTTTTTTTTTTACAATTTGGCCTATAAATTATTAAGAGATATGTTGACATCTCACACTCATTAGGACTACTGCTATTCAAAAAAAAATAACAAGTGTCGGCGAGGGTGTGGAGAAAATTGGAACACTTGTGCGCTGTTGGTGAGAATCTAAAATGGCGCGGCCACTGTGGAAAATGGTGAGGGGATTCCCCCAAAAATGAAACTGAGGATCGTGATTGCCGTAAGGAGGCAGCGATAACACCTCTGAGTCCACACCTGAAGGAACAGAAAGCCGTACACCCATGTCCACAGCACCATCAGCCACAGCAGCCACGGGGTCCAAGCTGTCCACGTGTCCATCAATAGAGGACTGGATAAATTGTATATCACACACACACACACACACACACACACACACACACAGAGGCATATTACTCACTCGTAACAAAGAAGGACATGCAGACATGTGTCACCTCACGCTGAGTGGGATAAGCCACTCCTGAGAGGACATGTATGGTTCCACTTCCCTGAGGGAGTTCCTAGAGCAGCTGGATTCACAGAGACAGAAGGCAGGATGGTGGGAGGGTGCCAAGGGCTGGGGAGAGTGGAAGATGGGAAGTTAGCCTCTCATGGGGACAGAAAGCTCTGGGGACGTGTGGTGGTGACTGCTGTACACAGCGTGAATGTGCTCAGTGTCACTGAACTGTATGTTTTACACAGTTAAGACGGGAAACTACGTTACACGTATTTTCTCACAACAAACAAAACGTTGGAAGGAGGTGTATGGAGATGCCTCACTGAGACGTGGATTTATCGGCTCCTCCTTCTGGCGCCCTCTCTTCACTTCAGAGGAAACACATGCATTCTAGAATTATGGGCTTTCCCTGGTGGATTTATTACCTGGTAGCAATCTTCTTTATGCTAACTATTTTTTTTAAGATTTTTTATTCATTTTAGCCAGAGAGAGTGGGAGGGACTCCGTGCTGAGGCTGCACAGTGAGAGCAAGAGGTCCTGTTTCATTTTGTGCCCTCCTGGGAATAGCCAGTTGTTCGAGCATTGCTTGTTGGAAACCCCGTCCATTCTCCCAGGGAGCAGACAGGGAATACGGGCTGTGACAGCCCAACACCGGGCTGAACCTCATGACCCCGAGATCACTACCTGAGCCTGAACCAAAACTGAGTCAGAGATTCAGCTGACTGTGCTCCCCAAATACCCCCCCACCCGCATGATGATTTGATCTAAATGTCATTCTGTCCAATACCTCTGTTACTTAGTGTGCTCTCGTCCATCCCTTGACTTTCAACCCCAGGCAAAGAGCGTATGGTTGGGTTTTGTACTATTGTCCATAGGACACTCTGACCCAGCCCCTAGGGCTTGCTTGTCTATGCAGCCTGTGACTACCGGTGTCTTTAGAGCTATTTCTGCCCATCTGATTTCATATTTTTACTTGTCTTCCTCTTCTTTGATTTTCCTTTTCTCTATTTTTGTTCTTCTTTAGGATTGTTTGAACTTTTGCTCTTATTCCATTTTCCCCTTTGAAAGTTACATAGTTTGTTTCCTTATTTTCAGTGCTTAAACTAGAAATTTACCATATTTATTTTTTTAATGATTGATTCATTGATTTAAGAAAGAGCACAAGCACAGGAGGGGCAGAGGGAGAGGGAGAGAGAATTCCAAGCAGACTCTCCACTGAGTATGGAACCCAAAATGGGACCCAATCTCAAGACCCTGAGATCATGACCTTTGCCAAGATCAAGAGTTGGGTATTGAGCTGCACCGCACAGGTTCCCTTGCCATATTTATTTTATAAAGCTTTAATTAATATCTCAGCTTTAATTAATATCTCAGCCTTTGCTTTGAGGGATAAATGGTTTGACTGCCATCACTGCTTTCCCAGGTTACAAGGTATCTGTTCAGTATCGTAGTTCTAGCTTCTGGTCTTTTTAACCCTGTAAAGTAAACATCACCTGTTTAATAGACACAACATGTATCATTCGGTTTTAAATACTTGGTTTCTAATCAATCCCTTGATTTTTTCTTTGATGCATTAATCAGAAATGTGTTGCTTAATTTCCTAATATTCAGGGGATTTTCTGAACATCTTATTGTTACTAAATTATAATTGAACATCAAAGAACATGGCTCTGTATGGTTTGGGTTGTTTTCAATTTGAGATGTACTTTATTGTTTGGTACATGATCTATCTTGGTGAATTTTCCATCCAGACGAGAAAATATTGATTTCTGCTATTACTGGGGAGAGGATTCCATAATGTCAACAAGATCAAGGTCGCTGATGGAGCATTCCAACTCTCTTTATATACCTACTGATTTTTATCTTCTTTGTCTACCAATTACTGACAGAGTGAGTGATGTCAAAAAAATTTGCAGCTATGATTAAAATTTTTCTGTTTCTCCTTTTGTTTCTGTCAGTTTTTATTTGCATACTCTGAATCTTTATTAATACAGATATACATATTAAAGATTGTCATGGCTTCTTCACGAATTGGCCCTTCGCCTCTGTGATACATCTCTGGCAATATTCCTTGTAGTAAGTTCTGTTATTTTTATCAATAATTATAATTATTAATTAGTCATTAATAAATAAATTAAAATAATTTATAATACTAACTTTAATAAGTATATGTATGATGATCTATTATATAATATAATTGATAATTTTAATAAATTGAAATAATAAATAATTCATGGATTAAATAAGTTATAGATAGTAATAAATCATTATTAATTAACAGTTAATTGTTGTAAATCATTAATGATTATTATTATTTGGTCTATTAGACAAAATAGTCACATAGCCCTGGGAGACCCTTTATCATTAGGTCTTCCATGGTCTGCTTTCCCACACTTCTCCTGTCAGCCTCTCTTCCCTCATATTTAAAGAGAGTTTCTTGTAGCCAGCACCTCACAGGGTCCCTCTGTATACGCAGTCTGGTAGCCTCCGTTTCTTTCATGGGATGCCATGTCTCTTCACCATAACTGTAACTGTTCACAGGGTTGGGCTGAAGTCTGGCACCTTAGTACTTGCTTTTCATTTTCCTTACCAGTTCTTTATTTGTGTTTCTCCTTTCCCTTTCTTAATTAGAATTAAGTCTTTTTAGCATCCCATTTTATAACTTCTATTAACAGCTATACCGCTATTTGATTCTTTTATTGCTTGTTCTAGAATTTATAATGTGCATATTTTCTTATTAAGGGTTTTATTTGTCAGGGAGAGAGGGAGCACAAGTAGGGAGAGTGGCAGGCAGAGGGAGAAGCAGGCTCCCCACTGAGCAAGGAGCTGGATGCAGGGCTTGATCCCAGGACCCTGGGATCATGACCTGAGCCAAAGGCAGACACTTCACCATCGAAGCCACCCAGGTGCCCCTATAATGTCCATCTTTATCATGGTCTCACTCAAATTACATAGAACCCTCACAGAGCCTTTCTTTGTGCCATTTTACTTCTATATTTATTACAAATTCAAAAGTGCAGTATAATCACTCTTGCTTAAAACTGCCAATTATGTTTTTGTAATGACTTTATTGAGGTAAAAATCAGTCTAGAATAAACTGGGTAGACACAGAATGCAGAAGAGTTTTGACACACATATACACCTGTGGAACTATCAGCACCATCAAGATAATGAACACATCCATCCCTCTGAAAACTTCCCAGAACCCTTGGAGACCCCTTCCACCTCCCCCACACCCAGCCCTGGTCCCCAGCATCCTTCCGGACTTGTGTCACCGGGTACTAAAGATGTTGTAAACACTTGTATAGAAACCTTTTCGTGAGGGACACCTGAATGGCTCAGTCATTAAGAGTCTGCCTTCGGCTTAGGTCATGATCCCAGAGTCCTGGGATCACCTCTCTGCTCAGCGGGAGGCCTACTTCTCCCTCTCCCGCTCCCCCTGCTTGTGTTCCCCCTCGCTGTGTATCTCTCTGTCAAATAAATGAATAAAATCTTTAAAAAGAGAGAGAGAGAAGCCTTTGCATGGACGTATGCCCTCATTTCTTTGGGACACATACCTAGGAATGTAAGGTCCCAATCATGTGAAAATGTATGTTGAACCTTTTAAGAATGGACACACTGCTTTCGAAAATGGTCCCACCATTCTACACCCTCACCAGCAGTGTGTGGAGCTCCAGGCCCTCCACAGAGGTTGTGTCGTTGCCACAACCTGTTGTACTCTGTCTTTTTAGGTTTACACATTCTCACCGGTACGGAGTAGCCCTCACTGGACTTTTCATTTTAATTATGGGCTCATAGATGGTACAAAGTGATAGGCCTAGATTGACGATGCTGTTCTCCAGAGAACATTTAATTTGCTTCTTTTTTCAAGTTTCTTATTTAAATTCAAATTAATTAACATATACTGTATTAATCAGTTTCAGAGGTAGAATGTAGTGATTCATCAGATTGCATTTGCTTCTTCTGGGCTCCAGGGGGCGCGACGAACCTGTAGCTATTTTAATTTCCTTTGCCAGGTGAGTTTTTCCCTGGAGGCCAGTGCAGATTGGATCCTCAGACATACATGGGAGCAGTCCTCTGGCTACACATTCACGGGAGAGACTGTTTATTTATATCATCTTCTGTTTTCACGCCAGAGGCTGGCGATATGGGGAGATTTGTTCCTTGCACGGCACTGGCTGGAGTTCCTCAAACTTGAAGCTCCTGTCATAGGTGGTTGTACCCAGTGGAGCCCAGATTTCTGGTTTCATCCTCTGGTTTGGGCTGATTATTCCTCTTTTTGCGAGGGGGTGTGTGATCCTTGGGTATTTCCCCAAAGTTTCCTGTGAGTTCAGGGAGGCATTTTAAGTGTATTGGAAGTAATCCCCCATCTCACTATTTTCGTCTGACAAGGTATTGCTGTAGAGAGCTTCCTATCTAAGCATGCTATTGGGATTCCAAAGTCTCCTTGTGTGATTTTTATTGTTGGCTTTATTAATTTAGGTCTTTAATTCATTTAGAGTTTACTTTTGTATTTGGTACTAGATCGGAGTCTATTCCCTTCTCAGATGGCTAGCCAGTTCTCAGCAGTAGTGATTAATAGCAAACCTATATGCATGCACCCTACAGCATTTCATAGAGTCTTCAAACATCCCTGTGAGGCTATTAATATTACCTCTATTTTATAAAGGAAGAAACTGAGGGATGGAGAGCTTTCCCGTGTTGAAGCTCTGGGTTGGTTGAAAAGAAAACATGGAAATGGAGTCATGAGCTTTGCGAAGTAGGAAAAAACCCAAAGTACGTGGTTACAAGTATTGCTCATTACAGAAGACCTCAGAAATAACAACTGACCTATTTACCGCGTGCCTCCGTTGTACTGTAGGAGCACTGACTTTGGTCCCACAACTGTGCCTAATAATGATCACTGTTATTGTCCCCGCTAAACCAACGAAGAGATTGAGGCCCAGGAAGATGAAGTAAGCCACGGAGCAGAGGATCACCCAGCAGAGGTAGGCTGATGAACCCAGACCGACTGGCTCTAGAGGCTGTGCCATCCCAAAGGCAACCTCAAAATTACCCAGACAGTGTGTGAAGCCCCTAATGGCCTTCCTGTCACCTGCCACAGACCGGAATGGAAAACGCGATCATGGAGTGTTGCCATTGGAAGGACAGGTGGAGCTTGGGCCTATTTTTATATGCTTAGAATTATCTTTGAAATTATATTTTGAAAAAAAAAAATTCATGTATGGGTAGGCACCAATGGGTTAACAGGTGGTTGGCTCTGAAGCACTGGATTCCGGAGAGGGGTTGCTCTGAATCTCCTAATTTCGCCATAGTGATAATGCGTTATATATTCTGGTGTGATCTGGAAATATTAAAAGACAGAATTCGAAGATGAGCCGTCGCTGATTGGTTCTTCCCGGTCAACTGGGCGCATTTATATAACTGCGGTGCGGGCGGAGTGACCGGCTCTGCCAGAGCGGGGGCGCGGGAAAGGCTCGCCCGGCCCTCCGCCCCGCCCCCCGCCGCCTTCTGGCCCCGCCCAGTCCCCGGCTGCCCGGAAAGCCCGGAGCTCCCGCCACCCTGCGCGGCTGGGACTCTGGCCCAGCGAGCCCGCCCAGGCCCCCGGCGGCGCTACGCGGTTCCCAGAGCACAGAGCCCACGCTCCGGGGACCCGACGCTGCGGGACGGAGCAGAGGGGCGCCGGGCGGGCGCACCGGGGGCACTGGACCGGAGCTGAGGGCGCGGGGCGGCGGCCCGGGCGGGCGGGCGACATGCAGCGGGACGGCGGCCAGGCTGCGGGTCAGTGGCTGAACTTGCGCACCTCCGCGTCGCGCGCGCCCCGCTGCCCGGGAGTGAGGAGGTCGTCCCCGGGACGGGGTGGGCGCGCTCCGGTGCAGCCAGCCCCACGGCTCGGGTGCCCACGCCGGGCGGGCCCAGGCCCTAGAACGTGACCCCGCCTGCGCCCTGCGGGGTCCTCTCCCCGCGAGCCCCTGGACACAGATGTGCGTCCGGACTTCCCGCCTCCTGGTTGCGGCGCGGTCCGAGGCCTCCAGTGCCAAAGTGGGTGCGGCCCGGGCTCCGGAGCTGGCCTGCTATCCGGGCAGTCGCACAGGGTCCTGGGCGCTCCTTGGGGCACACTGGCGCGCGCAGTCGTGGATGACTTTGGTGTTGAGAGGAGTTGCGTCGTGGGGCCCTCCCTCCGCAGTGCTCCAGCTCTGGCTCAGCGAACCTGTATTCACCTGTCCCACGTAATGCCCCCAGCGACCTGGGGCATTACATCTCCACAGTGAGAAACCCAAGGCGTTCAGTAACCTGATCTCGGCCCCTCAGATCATTAGGGCATAACTAGGAATGGAACCCAGTTCTGTGGGTGCCAGAGAGTCTCGCTGAACGCGCAGATGTTAGAAAAGATGCTGGAAAGGTTCGGGTCTTTGTCCAGAGCCTTCCCTTTTGCAGAAAATCCCATTTCCTAACCTCATAGGACAATTAAGTGAAAATGGTTTAATTTGCTCCTGGCTAATCTGTTTCCGGCACTGGAGGGCAAGTGGCATTGTAGCCTAAAGTTGAACCCAGAAGGTATTCTCACGTTCCAAAGCAGAATTTGATGTAGAATAAGAGCAGTTCTTGGCTATTGCCTGCTTCCTGGGTGCCAGGCCCTGTAACCACCACCTCAGTCTTCGGTGGCCCCTTCCCATCTTACAGGCGGGGAAACGGAGGCACTGAGCGATGACATGGCCAGTAGGTAGCAGAGCTGGACATTCTAGTTGATTTATAGGTGTGACCACTGCACTGTGCAGCCAGGGGGAGCCAGGCCTCCGGGTAGGCACAGCCTATCTCTGGATTGGAGATCTTTAGAACATCATAGAGCATTCTTGGCTTCCGTTTCCTCATAAGAGAGCAATCACCATGGCTTTTGTCCAGGGAACTAAGACTCATATTAACCAAGAGTGCTGTGTACTCTGTGTTGTTGTCCACTGCTGTTTCTGCAGCCTCTGCCTGGGGCCTGGCACAATGTCTGTCCCTGATACTTAGTTCTGTCCCCCAGATGAATAAATCATGGTAGGGTTGACTCCCAAATGGGCTTCTCTGTTGCCCCCTGTGCTGGATCTTTGGAAAGAGGCCAAGGCAAGGGAGTTTTGGGACTGGGCCCAGCAGGGTGATGTTGTCTGAAGCCAGGCTGTACTGAATGGGAGAGGATGTCTGTTTGTTGGCAAGGTGGCTGGGGAGGTGGAAAGGTAGGCAGCCCAGATGGAGAGTCCCATCTGCCCTTACCCTGATGTGGACATTCAGAAAGGTCACTGACCTCCCTGAACTTCCTTGTCCACCCGTGGATATCACCATGGTGATGAGCCACGCTCAAGATTAAACAGCATAATACACGTGCAGGGTCTATTGGCCATCCGTGTTGACTCTACCTTTCAGTGTCCTTTATATAAGTTGGAGGAATGTGGGTCTAGAGGAGCATGAAGGTCCAGCCTCCTGGAGCCTCAAATGCCAGACCACAGCACCTGGACTTCATGCCAAAGTCAAGGGAGAGTCATAGAGGGATGTGAGCAGAGAGAGAGGTGGTGGGACTGTCGTCTCTGGGCCCAGAGGAAGGGATCTCTGGGAGAAAAGTGATTCTTACACTGTTGGCAGGTGTGAGATGGGTTCAGCTCCATGGAAGGGAATGTGCCAGCCAGGGTCTATCTGGTCTACCTGCATCACACATGCCCTTTGACCCAGCAATCTCATTCCTAGAGAGCTCACCACATGAAGGTGATGCCATGTATGCAAA
Organism: Taxidea taxus jeffersonii; assembly: GCA_003697995.1. Taxonomy (NCBI): domain Eukaryota; kingdom Metazoa; phylum Chordata; class Mammalia; order Carnivora; family Mustelidae; genus Taxidea; species Taxidea taxus. The sequence continues at coordinate 56,149 of ML111790.1, forward strand.
GACCAGGGGCAACCTGGATTTTCTACCAAGAGCTGCTAAATGCACCATGGCCTGTCCACACTGCCAATATGATGCAGCCTTCCCAAAAAATGTGGTGGCTCTGAATGGCCAGCAGAAGGAGCTCCAAAGCATTGTTTGCATAGAGGCAAATTAAGTTCAGTGCAACTAGTTTGCCATTGTGCAGGGAGACGAAGTATGTGTAAATTTGCAGACCAACTCCAGAAGGGCTTGTGATGTGCCCCCTAACAGGGAGGGACCTGTGTGCTTCAGGATGGGAGAGGGGCAAGCTAGCTCTAGCTTTTACCATTACCCCATGGGTACCCCCTTTGAATTCTACACCATACCCATGAGTTATGACTTAAAAATACCATCTAAAACAAAAACAAAACAAAAAAGAACAGTGAATGGATTACAAGGCCTTGACTTGTGGCTACAGAAATGGGGACAGGCCAGGAAAGTTCTAGAACTCTGGGTTTGGTCATCACCATTTGCCACATTTCCTCTTCCTTGGAAACTGAGAGGAAAGTCAGTGATTCCTTCCTGCCTTTCCTCTCTCAGATGAGTTGGTGCCTGGAACAGTTTGGCAGAGGGCATTTCCTGCATCATGGCTTGTTAAATAAGACAAGATACTAATGGGGTCACACTTGAGGACATACCTTGAGAGCTGTAACATTCCCCTCAGCCTGAGGAGCCACAACCAGGACGGTGGGGTGGGGGAGGACAGACTACTGGGCTAGTAGCCAGGAGACCCAGGTTCCAGATTCCACTTAGCTATTCCTACCTGGGTTTTTCTGGATGATCACTCTGCTTCCCAGTACCTCAGTTTCCCCATCTCCACACAGGCTCGCATGTGTGCAGAGGCTGGAGAAAGCACGGTCACCTACTAGACCTGAGCTATGCAGCATCCCTTCCCTACCTCCCTCTGATCTGTAAAATGGGATCAGAGAATAACTTGGCCACAGTCTAAGTTCCTGAGGGATAGATTTCTGCTAATGCATTGGTTTAAAATGCCCCCCAAATAAAAGACTACTAAGCACCCTGTGTGTATTTTACAAGTTTTAGTCTAATCCTCACTCCCCAGAACATCAGCTCCAGGAGAACTGGATTTCTGCCTGTTGTGTGCGCTCATGTCTGCATGTCCAGCACACAGCAGGCATCCTGTTGATCTGTACCTGTTGTGGGATAGACCTCTCCACACCTCCATGAGGCAGGCATGAATTCTGCTTCAATATGTGCAGCGGGAACTGCAGTCCTTATGGGTGAAGCATGTTGCTTATGATGTGAAGCTTATCCCTGGGAGCTGGGATCTGAACACAGACGGTCTGGCTCCAGAGTCCACACTTTTAACAATGTTTAAATGGTTAAAATGTTAAATTGCAACAGATGGTGGATTTGGGATATTTGGTTTTATAAATGAATTTTTTTTACATTTAACCATTTTTAAGAGGTTTTATAGTTATTTATTTGGAAGAGTGAGTAAGAAGAGAAAGCATGAGAGAGAGAGAGAGAGATCACAAGCAGGGACAGGAGTAGAGGGAGAAGCAGGCTAACCACTGAGTAGGGAGATGCTGGGCTTGATCCCAGGACCCTGGGATCATGACCTGAGCTAAAGGCAGAAGCTTAACCAACTGAGCCATTTTTAAATGCTTAAATGGCTTAACAGGCTATGCCCCCTCACTGGAGCCTGCCTTGTTTCTATGCACCACCTTCTCTGTGTGTGTAGCTACTGTTTGTGCCCCAGAAAAGTGACCGCCAACTCTGGTTTCCAGAAACCAGAGTTGGCGGTCACTCTTGGGCATCTGAAAATGTACATGTCGTATTACAGAGTGCCTGTGCCTGACAGATCCAGGGGGTGGTGGTGATTTCCATACCTCCAACCTTACAGGGCCATTTCTGCCTGTTTCAGTTCCTGCAAAACCTCTTCTCCCACCTCCACATGAGACAGGTGGCCTGCTCCCAGGATATTCTGTGATTCGCACCCACTGCCGGGATCCTGCATCTCTGCCCATGCAGCGCGTCATGCTGGCCAACCGGGGTAACCCAAAGGAACAGGACACAGAGGAGCCAAAGGCAAGTGCTAAACCCAGGCCAGGCACGGAGGGTTCATGTGCTGGGCCAGCATTGTTACCACCTTTATGCTTAACATCTCCTGTGTTCTGAGCTCTGGGCTGAGAACTCCTGTGGCTTGTCTCTGAATGCTCTCTACCCTTGGAGGTTGGTATTTTTACCCCCGCTTTTCAATGAGGATGGATTTAAGGCACAGAGAAGTCAAGGAACTTGCCCAGAGTCTCACAGTAAATGGCAGGGCAGGATTTAAGCTCTGAGTGTCTGGCTCCTGAGCCTAGCCACTGCAGAAAACTCGGTGTCACTGCTGAACATTCTGGAGTGAGCATTTCTCATGTGGAGATAGTCCGATCCAGGCTGAAGTCTAAGTAGCGGTTGCCTACCAAAGGGTCTGCTCCATAAAAGGTACACAATGATTTCTTTTTCTTTGTCCCTTATTATTGTAATAGTTCAAGTGAGAGATGACCAGGTCTGCTTAGAAACACAAAAATAAAACAGCCCTCTGTATGCATTAGTATGAGGCTCAGCTTCACATAACAGAAAACTCCCCCAAGTCATAGTGATTTAGACATCAAAAGTTGTTTCTTTCTCATGTAAATGACATAGAGGCAGGTGGTTTGGGGCACTGTGGAGGCATCACCACCAGCCAAAGCCCAGACTTTGTCTATCTCACTGGTCTACTCTCCTTAGCATGCTGCCTCACAGTCCAAGGTAGCTGCTTGGGCACCAGCCCTCATGTCTGCCTCCAGCCAGCACAGGGGAGAAAGAGGCAAAAAGATGGCCTCCTCTTATGAAGGTGTGCCAGAAGTTGCATACCATACTTTACTTTGCCGTTATTGGCCAGAACTTAGTCACATGGCCCCACCTGGCTGCAAGGAAGGCTGAGAAACATATTGATTCCAGGTGGCCATGTACCCAGCTAAAAATCAGGGCTCAATTCCTAATTTAAAAGGGTAGAATGGAGGGGGGAGGAGTCAAGATGGCGGAGAAGTAACAGGCTGAGACAACATCAGGCAGCAGGAGATCAGCTAGATAGCTTATCAAACCATTCCAAACACCTACAAATCCAACAGGAGATCAAAGAGAAGAAGAGCAACAATTCTAGAAACAGAAAATCGACCACTTTCTGAAAGGTAGGACCAGCGGAGAAGTGAATCCAAAGTGACGGGAAGATAGACCATGGGGGAGGGGCCGGCTCCCGGCAAGTGGCGGAGCAACAGAGCACAAAATCAGGACTTTTAAAAGTCTGCTCCATGGAGAGACATTGCTCCAGAGGCTAAACGGGGGTGAAGACCTCACGGGGACAGCATGGCCTCAGGTCCCGCAGGGTCACAGAAGGATCGGGGGTGTCTGAGTGTCGCAGAGCTCACAGATATTAGAGCAGGGAAGCCGGCTATGGACACAGAGTGAGGAGTGAGCTCTCAATTTGGGGTTACCTTGAACCATAATCGTGGCACAGGCCGGTGCTCTGTGCGTGGGGTCCCCACAAGATCCGTGGAGACCCCGACCTGGAAGAGCTCAGGGATCTGTGGGGTTCAGAGGCTTCAGGCGGGGCTCTGTGCCAGAGACAGAGATGCTTGGTCACAGGCTGGGTGAGCTTGGAGCACAGCCGGAGGCCAATGAGACAGGAGTGATTGCCTGATTTTCTCCAAGCATGGCTGGAGGCCGGGGAGACGGGAGTGAGTGGACGCTTTTCTCTGGAGGCGCACTGAAGAGTGGGACCCGAGCTCTCGGCTCCTCCAGGCTGGAGATTGGGAGGCCACCATTTTCATTCCCGTCCTCCGGAACTCTACGCAAAGTGTTCAGGGAACAAAAGCTCCCAAAAGCAAACCTGAGAGGTTTGCTTACCGGCCCCTGGTAAAGGTGGTGCAATTCCACCTGGAAGAGAGACACTTGAAAATCACTACAACAGGCCCCTCCCCCAGAAGATCAACAAGAAATCCAGCCCAGACCAAGTTCACTTACCAAGGAGAACAGCGGAATTCCAGAGGAGGAGAAAGCAAAGCATGGAATTCATGGCTTTCTCCCCATGAATCTTTAGTCTTGCTAAGTTAATTAATTTTTAAAAATTTTTTTCTCTTCTAATTTTTTTAACTTTTACCCTTTCCTCTTTTAATGTTTTTTAACTAGTTTATCTTAATAACTTTCTTTAAAAAAATCCTTTTTGAACCATTATTATTATAGTCATATTTTATCCTAAAAAATTTGGGGTACAACTTCTAATAGATCAAAATACACGCTAAATCTAGCACTGGGCTTGATCTAGTCTCCAGGCCAAGCAAGTTCTCTCCACTTTCTTTTTTTTATTCTCCCAACCAATTTACCTTATCAACTCCTTTGTTAGAAATTTTAAAAAAATTTTTTTCATCTTTATAGTCATATTCCATCCCTTCATTGTGTTTACCCTTATATATGTTTTTCATTCTTTAAAATTTTGGGAGGTAGTTTCTTCTAAGAGACCAAAATACTCCCAAAATTAAGTGGGTGACCCTGTTCTAGTCACCAATCTAATATATATATATTTTTTTCTTTTTTATATTTTTTCTTTATTTGTGTTCTTTTTAAAAAATTTTTTTCTCTTTTCTGAACTTCTTTTTCCCCCCTTCTTCCCCCACTCCATGATTTGGGGTCTCTTCTGATTTGGTTAAAGCACATTTTCCTGGGGACTTTGCCACCCTTTTAGTATTTCATTTGCTCCTTCATATATTCTTATCTGGACAAAATGACAAGGCGGAAAAACTCACCACAAAAAAAAGAACAGGAGGCAGTACCGAAGGCTAGGGACCTAATCAATACAGACATTAGTAATATGTCAGATCTAGAATTCAGGATAATGATTCTCAAGTTTCTAGCCGGGCTCGAAAAAGGCATGGAAGATATTAGAGAAACCTTGTCTGGAGAAATAAAAGCCCTTTCTGGAGAAATAAAAGAACTAAAATCTAACCAAGTTGATATCAAAAAAGCTATTAATGAGGTGCAATAAAAAATGGAGGCTCTTACTGCTAGGATAAATGAGGTAGAGGAAAGAATTAGTGATATAGAAGACCAAATGACAGAGAATAAAGAAGCTGAGCAAACAACTACTGAGCAAAGAGTTGACAAACAACTACTGGACCACAAGGAGGGAATTCGAGAGATACGTGATACCATAAGACGAAACAACATTACAATAATTGGGATTCCAGAAGAAGAAGAAAGAGAGAGGGGAGCAGAAGGTATACTGGAGAAAATTATTGTAGAGAATTTCCCTAATTTGGCAAAGGAAACAAGCATCAAAATCCAGGAGTTCCAGAGAATTTCCCTCAAAATCAATAAGAATAGGTCCACACCCCATCATCTAATAGTAAAATTTACAAGTCTGAGCGACAAAGAGAAAATCCTGAAGGCAGCATGGGACAAGAAGTCTGTAACATACAATGGTAAAAATATTAGATTGGCAGCAGACTTATCCACAGAGACCTGGCAGGCCAGAAAGACCTGGCATGATATATTCAGAGCACTAAACAAGAAAAACATGCAGCCAAGAATACTATATCCAGCTAGGTTATCATTGAAAATAGAAGGAGAGATAAAAACCTTCCAGGACAAACAAAAACTGAAAGAATTTGCAAACACCAAACCAGCTCTACAGGAAATACAGAAAGGGGTCCTCTAAGCAAAGAGAGACCCTAAAAGTAGTAGATCAGAAAGGAACAGAGACAATATACAGTAACAGTCACCTTATAGGCAATATAATGGCACTAAATTCATATCTATCAATAGTTACCCTGAATGTAAATGGGCTAAATGCCCCAATCAAAAGATACAGGGTTTCAGAATGGATTAAAAAAACAAAACCCATCAAGAAACTCATTTTAGACCCAAAGACACCTCCAGATTGAAAGTGAGGGGGTGGAAAACAATTTACCATGCTAATGGACATCAGAAGAAAGCTGGGGTGGCAATCCTTATATCAGATCAATTAGATTTTAAGCCAAAGACTATAATAAGAGATGAGGAAGGACACTTCATCATACTCAAAGGGTCTGTCCAACAAGAAGATCTAACAATTTTAAATATCTATGCCCCTAACATGGGAGCAGCCAACTATATAAACCAATTAATAACAAAATCAAAGAAACACATTGACAATAATACAATAATAGTAGGGGATTTTAACACTCCCCTCACTGAAATGGACAGATCATCCAAGCAAAAGATCAACAAGGAAATAAAGGTCTTAAATGACACACTGGACCAGATGGACATCACAGATATATTCCATCCCAAAGCAACAGAATACACAATGTTCTCTCGTGCCCATGGAACATTCTCCAGAATAGATCATATCCTGGCTCATAAATCAGGTCTCAACTGGTATCAAAAGATTGAGATCATTTCCTGCATATTTTCAGACCACAATGCTCTGAAGCTAGAACTCAATCACAAGAGGAAATTTGGAAAGAGCCCAAATACATGGGGACTCAACAGCATCCTTCTAAAGAATGAATGGGTCAACCAGGAAATTAAAGAAGAATTGAAAAAAATCATGGAAACAAATGATAATGAAAACACAACGGTCCGAGATCTGTGGGACATGGCAAAGGCAGTCCTAAGAGGAAAATATATAGCGATACAAGCCTTTCTCAAGAAACAAGAAAGGTCTCAAATACACAACCTAACCCTGCACCTAAAGGAACTCGAGAAAGAACAAGGAAAGCCTAAACCCAGCAGGAGAAGAGAAATAATAAAGATCAAAGCAGAAATCAATGAAATAGAAACCAAAACAAACAAACAAACAAACAATAGAACAAACCAATGAAACTAGGAGCTGGTTCTTTGAAAAAATGAATAAGATTGATAAACCCCTGGCCAGACTTATCAAAAAGAAAAGAGAAAGGACCCAAATAAATAAAATCATGAATGAAAGAGGAGAGATCACAACCAACACCAAAGAAATACAAACAATCATAAGAACATATTATGAGCAACTCTATGCCAACAAATTTGACAATCTGGAAGAAATGGATGCTTTCCTAGAGACATATAAACTGCCAAAACTGAACCAGGAAGAAATAGAAAACCTGAATAAACCCATAACCAGTAAGGAGATTGAAACAGTCATCAAAAATCTCCAAACAAACAAAAGCCCAGGGCCAGATGGCTTCCCAGGGGAATTCTACCAAACATTTAAAGAATTAATTCCTATTCTCCCAAAACTGTTCCAAAAAATAGAAATGGAAGGAAAACTTCCAAATTCATTTTATGAGGCCAGCATCACCTTGATCCCCAAACCAGACAAGGATCCCATCAGAAAAGAGAATTACAGACCAATATCCTTGATGAACATAGATGCGAAAATTCTCACCAAAATACTAGCCAATAGGATCCAACAGTACATTAAAAGGATTATTCACCACAACCAAGTGGGATTTATTCCAGGGCAGCAAGTTTGGTTCAACATCCGCAAATCAATCAATGTGATACAATACATTAACAAAAGAAAGAACAAGAACCATGTGATACTCTCAATAGATGCTGAAAAAGCATTTGACAAAGTACAGCATCCCTTCCTGATCAAAACTCTGCAAAGTGTATGGATAGAGGGCACATACCTCAATATTATCAAAGCCATCTATGAAAAACCCACCACAAATATCATTCTCAATGGAGAAAAACTGAGAGCTTTTCTGCTAAGGTCAGGCACAGGGCAGGGATGTCCATTATCACCACTGCTATTCAACATAGTACTAGAAGTCCTAGCCTCATATGAGGAAGTGGAGATGCAACGGGGGTGGGGGTTAAGGTGGTAGGAAAAGAAAAAATGAAACAAGATGGGATCGGGAGGGATACAAACCAAAAGAGACTCTTAATGTCATAAAACAAACTGAGGGGGGTGGGGGGGAGAGGGGCTGGGAGAGGGTGGTGGGGTTACATTATATGTTTAAATAAAAAAGCTTAAAGAAAAAAAAGTCCTAGCCTCAGCAATCAGACAACAAAAAGAAATTAAAGGCATCCAAATCAGCAAAGAAGAAGTAAAACTATCACTCTTTGCAGATGATATGATACTATATGTGGAAAACCCAAAAGGCTCCACTCCAAAACTGCTAGAGCTTGTACAGGAATTCAGTAAAGTGTCAGGATATAAAATCAATGCACAGAAATCAGTTGCATTTCTTTACACCAACAACAAGACAGAAGAAAGAGAAATTAAGGAGTCAATCCCATTTACAATTACACCCAAAACCATAAGATACCTAGGAATAAACCTCACCAAAGAGGCAAAGAATCTATACTCAGAGAACTATAAAGTACTCAAGAAAGAAATTGAGGAAGACACAAAGAAATGGAAAAATGTTCCATGCTCATGGATTGGAAGAATAAATATTGTGAAAATGTCTATGCAACCTAAAGCTATCTACACATTTAGTGCAATGCCTATCAAAATCCCATCCAATTTTTTCAAAGAAATGGAACAAATAATCCTAAAATTTATATGGAACCAGAAAAGACCTCGAGTAGCCAAAGGAATATTGAAAAAGAAAGCCAAAGTTGGTGGCATCACAATTCCAGACTTCAAGCTCTATTACAAAGCTGTCATCTCAATGGAACAGAATAGAGAGCCCAGAAGTAAACCCTCAACTCTATGGTCAACTAATCTTTGACAAAGCAGGAAAGAATATCCAATGAAAAAAGGACAGCCTCTTCAACAAATGGTGTTGGGAAAATTGGACAGCAACATGCAGAAAAATGAAATTGGACCATTTCCTTACACTACACATGAAAATAGACTCAAAATGGATGAAGGACCTCAATGTGAGAAAGAAATCCATCAAAATCCTTGAGGAGAACACAGGCAGCAACCTCTTCGACCTCAGCCACAGCAGATTCTTCCTAGGAACAACGCCAAAGGCAAGGGAAGCAAGGGAAAAAATGAACTATTGGGACTTCATCAAGATCAAAGGCTTTTGCACAGCCAAGGAAACAGTGAACAAAACCAAAGACAAATGACAGAGTGGGAGAAGATATTTGCAAATGACATATCAGATAAAGGGCTAGTATCCAACATCTACAAAGAGCTTAGCAAACTCAACACCCAAAGAACAAATAATCCAATCAAGAAATGGGCAGAGGACATGAACAGACATTTCTGCAAAGAAGACATCCAGATGGCCAACAGACACATGAAAAAGTGCTCCACATCACTGGGCATCAGGGAAATACAAATCAAAACCACAATGCGATACCACCTCACACCAGTCAGAATGGCTAAAATGAACAAGTCAGGAAATGACAGATGCTGGCGAGGATGTGGAGAAAGGGGAACCCTCCTACACTGTTGGTGGGAATGCAAGCTGGTGCAACCACTCTGGAAAACAGCATGGAGGTTCCTCAAAAAATTGAAAATAGAGCTACCTTATGACCCAGCAATTGCACTACTGGGTATTTACCCTAAAGATACAAACGTAGTGATCCGAAGGGGCACATGCACCCGAATGTTTATAGCAGCAATGTCCACAATAGCCAAGTTATGGAAAGAACCTAGATGTCCATCAAGAGATGAATGGATAAAGAAGATGTGGTATATATATACAGTGGAATACTATGCAGCCATCAAAAGAAATGAAATCTTGCCATTTGCGATGACATGGATGGAACTAGAGGGTATTATGCTTAGCGAAATAAGTCAATCGGAGAAAGACAACTATCATGTGATCTCCCTGATATGAGGAAGTGGAGATGCAACGGGGGTGGGGGTTAAGGGGGTAGGAAAAGAATAAATAAAACAAGATGGGATTGGGAGGGAGACAAACCAAAAGAGACTCTTAATGTCATAAAACCAACTGAGGGGGGTGGGGTTACATTATATGTTTATATAAAAATTAAAAAAAAATTTTTTTTAAAGGGTAGAATGGATACTGGGGAGATGACTGGCCATGTCTGCCAGAGCCACAGGGAGATGTTTGTGGTGCCTAATTCAGGTTTGGCTCCCCTTAAGCCAAAGCTAAATTCCAATCATGGTGGCATTTTCTTGTATATATCTTCCTCATGTGACCATCACAAGCCAGCCCCACTTTCTGGATGGAGGTGCACTCAGAAAGGTCTACAGACTTTTTGGAGGCAACAGGCACAGAGGCAGTAGAACAGGATTAGAACAGAGGAGGGCTGACTTTAATCACAGTACCAGACACCCCATGGGCTTCCTGGGCCCTGGCACCTGTCCTAGCCCATAGAACCCTTACAGCCAGCTAAGGGGAGAACTGGCATCTCCCTGCACTGGGGAGGACACCAAGGCCCAGAGAGGTTACGTAATGTCCTCAAGGTTCCACAACCAGTCTGTGGAGATGTTGGGACTCACATCTGGACTGTTTTTACTCCTGAATCCATGCTCTGACCACCACCCTCCATTCCAACACAGAATCATCAATTATCTCTGAGGCTTCTAATCTACAAAGCTGGTTAAAGCTGAAATAAGCAATTAGGCTAGGGGGTATCACTGGTGTCTAATAGCCTTCCATTTAAAAAAAAAAAAAAGGAAAGCACTTGTTTTGCAGTGTTGGTTTATTTCAGAAACAAATGAACTAGAATTCTGATTTAAAAGGACCATGCTGGGGCACCAGGGTTGCTCAGTGGGTTAAGGCCTCTGCCTTCAGCCCAGGTCATGATCCCAGGGTCCAGGGATCGAGTCCCGCATCAGGCTCTCTGCTCAGCAGGGAGCCTACTTCCTCCTCCCTCTCTCTCTCTCTCTCTTTCTCTCTGCCTGCCTCCCTGCCTACTTGTGATCTCTGTCAAATAAATAAATAAAACCTTTAAAAATAAATAAATAAAAGGACCATGCTATCTAAAGGCAGGGACCCAGGTTTTAACAGTTTAACCTTTCTCATGGTGTCTAGAACAATGCAATGCAGGTACCGTCTTGCAATAAACACACTCACTGTTCAGATGCAGCAGTGGGGTGGGGAGGGGGGTAGGCCTACCAGCCCTTTAGCTAAACACCTACTGTCCTCTTGCAAATAACCAGTCCCCAAAATTTGCTGGGGAGTTGACTGTAAAATGCACAGAAGTCGAGTCTTTTCTTAAGCATTTCCAAGCTTTGGTCTGGTTCCCAAAGGAAGGACATAAAAAGTTGCATAAACTAAACTATTTTTCTTTTTGATGCTCAGTCTCCTTGTAGAATCCTGTTCATGAGCATGTCCTTGAGGTCTTCCCTCCCAGGCAAGGAGAAGACACACATGCAGAGTCCCTGCTAGGTGCCTGGTCCTGTTCTAACCCTTTACAAACACTAGTGCATCACCCCTGTGCTGCCTTTTGCATCATAGGTAGGAGCTGCAGGGGTAAGGACAGCTCTCAGACTGATGGTGGGTCAGAGCTGGGGTACAGGGTGAGGGAGTGGGAGCCATGTCTGTCACTCTGGCCCTTTGTACCTCCCACTCCACCCTGCTGACTCCCAGAGGAGCTTTTCTTTGTAAAAGAAAATTCTATCTATTAAACCAAATATCCAAAATTCCCCATCTGTTGCAATTTGAATATGAAAGGTCTGTGCTGGTCAAGAATCCTCTCAGGAGGGATTTCCCCCCTTTGGTCTCTGCTGAAAGTGGGTTTTCTGCTCCACTTTCCACCACCCCGTTTTTTTCACTCTTGTCTTTCTCACCATGTTCTGCGCTGCCTTCTTTTTGATGGATGTCCTCAAGTGCGTGGGAAAGTTCTCCACACAGTAGCAGCCTGTGCTAATGACCAGCTCACTGCATACGTGGCTCTATTTAGGGCTGAGTCAATTAAGGGCAAATTCTGTGTGAGAAATGGAGGAAGAACAAAAGGCTGCAGAGAGACATATCCCAAGTGCCTCTGTCTTCATGACTATAGTTTGTGGGCAAACTAAGAAAACACTCCGGAAAGATTATCTTGTAATAAAGAAGCTGAAACAAAGGGCCAAGGATAGTCATGAAATGATTAACAAGCACACTTATTCTGATTTTTGATTTATAGAACAAGGAGATAGAGAAGTACAATAAAACACATGGGAACATTTCCTCTAATCAGAAACAAACAACTTCCCCTCTGTGCTACAGCAGAGGAACTGAGCAGGGAGAGAGAAGGGGTAGCTCTGGCTGTGAGGCAGGGCAGAGGTGACCTGGCCCACATCCCACTTGACCCCAGGCAGCTTTGGGGTCTCCCTGAGGAGATACTGCTCTAACGGAAGCCATGGCATGCTCCCAGCTCTCAACTTGGTACAGCCCCTCAGTGGCCAATCACACCATCTTCCTGAGTGTCTTCCCATGGCATGGGATGACGATAATATTTGCTTTCACTGGGGAATGTGAGAGTCAAATTCAGGAACACGCGTGTTGGGAAGTCCTTGGTGAACTTCAGTGTAATGGGGGTGGTTTCTACGGCAGGCCTGAAGAGCTGTCCAGGGTCCTGAAGGAATTGTCTTTCACTTTCAGACTCCAGGGATCAGCATAGTCCCTGCTATCGGAAGGGAGCCAGGGAGAGTGTCATTATTGTGCACCTACTGTATGCCTGGCACCTTGCTAGGTGCTCTGCAGCACCATCTCATTACACATGTTTGCTACCCTAGCTCTATGCCTCTTCCTGGCCTGAGTTCGGCCCTCCTGCTCCTTAAGCCCCTTGATGCCAACTGCTGCCCAGGCTGAAATGGGCATATCGGGGGGAAGCGTTGAACAGAAATGCTGGAACAGTTGAAACAGAGGTTTACAAGGATGCATTCTCAGTTCTGCCTACAGTCCTGGGCACATGTGTGTGTTTGGTTTAGGAAACTTGGAATCCAAGCCCTGAGTGCAAGGACACCCAGTCTGTTGCTCTGTAACACCTACCCCTTGTAATGAATGGTTGCAATTATTTATATACAAGTCAGCCTCCGTGGATGGGCTGTGAGCTGCTTGAGGGCAAGACCCGGGTCTTCTTCAGCCATCTAGACTCTGAGCAGGCACAGAGCCCTGACGATAGCAAGGGCTAAGGCACTGCCCATGGATCCAACACACACAATGAATGGAAGAGCAAGTCTGCAGCTTGGGTCTCTCTCCCAAGACTGGCTTCAGTGGGAAAGAGTTCAATCTTAGCAGCCTGCACCGAGTGAGCACTTCCTGGGTGCATGGTCCTGTTTTAAGAACTATGCATGTATTAGCACATTTAGTCCTTACCACAGCCCACAGGTAAGGACTATCATGATCTCCATTTTACACATGGGGAAACTGAAGCAGAGGGATGTTCCTAACTTGCCCAAGGCCAGACAGCAAGTAGCAGAGCTGAGATGTGAACTGGGCTGGGCTTCAGTCAAGCTCAGCTGTTTACCTTTTCCCCTACCCTAACCTTTCCCCTTTCCCCCTCCCCAGTGCTGAGGTTTGCACCCCACCCCTGCCCATGAAATTAGTTACCTAAACCTTGGGTTGCTTTCTTGATCTCACCTGATGAACATTCCACAGCTTGGATGAGAAAGGATGTCCAGACTCCTGCACCTGTTGGGAACTGGGGCAGGGACTGCATCTCTGTGCCTTTGTCCCTTTGTGTTTCAGGGGCTCATCTCTACTCTGCAGAGTTGCTAGAAGGTGAGAGGCCATGGGGACCAAGAGGACACTTTAGTATCCTACCATTATTGTTATAAGTTGTGATGGAAATCTGCTAAATCATGACTGATGGTCTTGAGATTTTCCTCTCTGCTATTTCTGTTTCAGAAAAGGAAAGGCGGCTGGCCCAAAGGCAAGAAAAGGAAACCCGCAAGAGATATTTCTGTTCCCCGTGCTCCTGTGACAGGGTAAGGATGGGGTGGCCTACCTGACAGGGTGTTAAGACAGTGATCTTGTGTGCAGGGCCTGGCCATGATCCATCTCAGCCTTGATCTGTCTTCCACCAGGGGCCTCACACCACAAGGAGGGGATGCAGGTTGTTAGTTCTTTAGGCTGTAATAACGTTCTGATGCTCAAAGGAGAGGACAGAAGAGCTGCGTGTGGGTCACAGACCAGAAGACAGTGTCTTTGGGGCCAGAAGGTCTGGTTTCCCTTCCAGGCTTGCAGATATGGGTGCTCTGGGCTCAAGATTCCCTTCCCAGTGCCCAGAAACCTTGTCCCTGTCATCCTGGCATCTTGGTCTGCAGAAGACAGGTCCCATGACAGTCATTCCCCACTGCTCTGCAGGTCACCCTGCTATTCTGGAAGCTTCTGCTCTTTTCCCTTTATCCCCATGTTTCTCAGAGTGAAGGCCTTCTTCTCCATCTCCTGTAACCCTGTGGACAGGTGGCATTATGTATGTCCATCCCACAGAGAGAGAAACTGAGGCTCAGACTTGAGTCTCTTAGCATGCCTCGTGCCCCTTCCTTGGGGATCCTTCTCTGGCTCCTCTGTCTTGCGTGAGTCTCTGGGAAACCAGCCATTCGAGTATTTCTCCCTCTTGAATTGTCCTCCATTCACTGGTTAGATTGAAAACATGGGCAAAGCCATGATTACTTATTTTTATGACAACCGGGAAGTGGAAATCTCTCCTCTGGGCCCGCTGCCCCTCTGCACCCCCTGCAGCCGATCGCTCAGAGCCCCTGTTTGTTCCACTCCTGGTACAGGTATGTGATCTTCCTAAATGAGCAGAGGAGTCAGCTAAGAGCCAAGCATCCGGATCTGCCTTTTACAGAAATCACAAAGATGTTGGCGGCTCAGTGGGCTCAGCTGTCTCAAGAGAAAAAGCAAGTAAGTCCTTGTCTGCATAGAACAAGGAGGAAGCGGCCCCCTCTGCCAACAGCCTCTATCTGGGGCTGTTCTTCCAGCCCATCTCATTACACTGGAGCCATAGGCAACCTTCTGGAAACCAGGCAGGTGGTGT